>JBBBDQ010027960.1:0-34505 GCA_037127315.1 Ascarosepion bandense | reverse complement strand
GTTGTTGTCTAAATGATGCAAAAATAAAATAACACCCCATATCTCAATTTTAACAGATATATTTACCTAAAATTACACAAAAATATCTTCACAAACTTAAGAGTAAATTTATTCAATAATATATTCAGTTTTCTTAGACAACCTTTTCCACCTTTTTCTACACTCTCTCCTATCCTGTATTTCTCGCTAATTAATATGCAGGAAAGCATAGCTGAATTGTTGTCTAAATGATGCAAAAATAAAAATAACACTGACATCTCAATTTTAACAGATATTTACCAAAATTACACAAAAATATCTTCACAAACTTAAGAGTAAATTTTATTCAATAATATATTCCAGTTTTTCTTAGACAACCTTTTCCACCTTTTTCTACAATCTCTCCTATCCTGTATTTCTCGCTAATTAATATGCAGGGTGCTATAGCTGAATTGTTGTCTAAATGATGCAAAAATAAAAATAATACTGACATCTCAATTTTAACAGATATATTTACCAAAATTACACAAAAATATCTTCACAAACTTAAGAGTAAATTTATTCAATAATATATTCAGTTTTTCTTAGACAACCTTTTCCACCTTTTTCTACACTCTCTCCTATCCTGTATTTCTCGCTAATTAATATGCAGGGTGCTATAGCTGAATTGTTGTCTAAATGATGCAAAAATAAAAATAACACTGACATCTCAATTTTAACAGATATATTTACCAAAATTACACAAAAATATCTTCACAAACTTAAGAGTAAATTTATTCAATAATATATTCAGTTTTTCTTAGACAACCTTTTCCACCTTTTTCTACACTCTCTCCTATCCTGTATTTCTCGCTAATTAATATGCAGGGTGCTATAGCTGAATTGTTGTCTAAATGATGCAAAAATAAAAATAACACCGACATCTCAATTTTAACAGATATATTTACCAAAATTACACAAAAATATCTTCACAAACTTTAAGAGTAAATTTATTCAATAATATATTCAGTTTTTCTTAGACAACCTTTCCACCTTTTTCTACAATCTCTCCTATCCTGTATTTCTCGCTAATTATTATGGGGTGCTATAGCTGAATTGTTTGCCTAAATGATGCAAAAATAAAAATAACACTGACATCTCAATTTTAACAGATATATTTACCAAAATTACACAAAAATATCTTCACAAACTTAAGAGTAAATTTATTCCAATAATATATTCAGTTTTTCTCTAGACAACCTTTTCCACCTTTTTCTACACTCTCTCCTATCCTGTATTTCTCGCTAATTAATATGCAGGTGCCATAGCTAATTGTTGTCTAAATGATGCAAAATAAAAATAACACTTAATATCTCAATTTTAACAGATATATTTACCAAAATTACACAAAAATATCTTCACAAACTTAAGAGTAAATTTATTCAATAATATATTCAGTTTTTCTTAGACAACCTTTTCCACCTTTTTCTACACTCTCTCCTATCCTGTATTTCTCGCTAATTAATATGCAGGGTGCTACAGCTGAATCTGTTGTCTAAATGATGCAAAAATAAAAATAACACTGACATCTCAATTTTAACAGATATATTTACCAAAATTACACAAAAATATCTTCACAAACTTAAGAGTAAATTTATTCAATAATATATTCAGTTTTTAGACAACCTTTTCCACCTTTTTCTCTACAATCTCTCCTATCCTGTATTTCCTCGCTAATTAATATGCAGGGTGCTATAGCTAGAATTGTTGTCTAAATGATGCAAAAATAAAAATAACACCGACATCTCAATTTTAACAGATATATTTACCAAAATTACACAAAAATATCTTCACAAACTTAAGAGTAAATTTATTCAATAATATATTCAGTTTTTCTTAGACAACCTTTTCCACCTTTTTCTACAATCTCTCCTATCCTGTATTTTTCGCTAATTAATATGCAGGGTGCTATAGCTGAATTGTTGTCTAAATGATGCAAAAAAATAAAAAATAACACTGACATCTCAATTTTAACAGATATATTTACCAAAATTACACAAAAATATCTTCACAAACTTAAGAGTAAATTTATTCAATAATATATTCAGTTTTTCAGACAACCTTCCTACCTTTTTCTACAATCTCTCCTATCCTGTATTTTCGCTAATTAATATGCAGGGTGCTATAGCTGAATTGTTGTCTAAATGATGCAAAAATAAAATAACACTGACATCTCAATTTTAAATATATATTTACCAAAAATTACACAAAAATATCTTCACAAACTTAAGAGTAAATTTATTCAATAATATATTCAGTTTTTCTTAGACAACCTTTCCACCTTTTTCTACAATCTCTCCTATCCTGTATTTTCGCTAATTAATATGCAGGGTGCTATAGCTGAATTGTTGTCTAAATGATGCAAAAATAAAATAACACTGACATCTCAATTTTAACAGATATATTTACCAAAATTACACAAAAATATCTTCACAAACTTAAGAGTAAATTTATTCAATAATATATTCAGTTTTTCTTAGACAACCTTTTCCACCTTTTTCTACAATCTCTCCTATCCTGTATTTCTCGCTAATTAATATGCAGGGTATGCTATAGCTGAATTGTTGTCTAAATGATGCAAAATAAAAATAACACTGACATCTCAATTTTAACAGATATATTTACCAAAATTACACAAAAATATCTTCACAAACTTAAGAGTAAATTTATTCAATAATATATTCAGTTTTTCTCTAGACAACCTTTTCCACCTTTTTCTACACTCTCTTATCCTGTATTTCTCGCTAATTAATATGCAGGGTGCTATAGCTGAATTGTTGTCTAAATGATGCAAAAAATAAAAATAACACTTATTATCTTCAATTTTAACAGATATATTTACCAAAATTACACAAAAATATCTTCACAAACTTAAGAGTAAATTTATTCAATAATATATTCAGTTTTTCTTAGACAACCTTTTCCACCTTTTTCTACACTCTCTCCTATCCTGTATTTCTCGCTAATTAATATGAAAATATAGCTGAATTATGTCTAAATGATGCAAAAATAAAAATAACACTGACATCTCAATTTTAACAGATATATTTACCAAAATTACACAAAAATATCTTCACAAACTTAAGAGTAAATTTATTCAATAATATATTCAGTTTTTCTTAGACAACCTTCACCTTTTTCTACAATCTCTCCTATCCTGTATTTCTCGCTAATTAATATGCAGGGTGCTATAGCTGAATTGTTGTCTAAATGATGCAAAAATAAAAATAACACTCTTAATATCTCAATTTTAACAGAGATATATTTACCAAAATTACACAAAAATATCTTCACAAACTTAAGAGTAAATTTATTCAATAATATATTCAGTTTTTCTTAGACAAACTTTTCCACCTTTTTCTACACTCTCTCCTATCCTGTATTTCTCGCTAATTAATATGCAGGTGTTATAGCTGAATTGTTGTCTAAATGATGCAAAAATAAAAATAATACTGACATCTCAATTTAACAGATATATTTACCAAAATTACACAAAAATATCTTCACAAACTTAAGAGTAAATTTATTCAATAATATATTCAGTTTTTCTTAGACAACTTTTTCCACCTTTTTCACACTCTCTCCTATCCTGTATTTCTCGCTAATTAATATGCAGGGTGCTATAGCTGAATTGTTGTCTAAATGGGATGCAAAAATAAAAATAACACTGACATCTCAATTTTAACAGATATATTTACCAAAATTACAAAAATATCTTCACAAACTTAAGAGTAAATTTATTCAATAATATATTCAGTTTTTCTTAGACAACTTTTTCCACCTTTTCTCTACACTCTCCTATCCTGTATTTCTACAATTAATATGGTGTGCTATAGCTGTAATCTGTTGTCTAAATGATGCAAAAATAAAAATAACACTGACATCTCAATTTTAACAGATATATTTACCAAAATTACACAAAATATCTTCACAAACTTAAGAGTAAATTTATTCAATAATATATTCAGTTTTTCTAGACAACCTTTTCCACCTTTTCTACACTCTCTCCTATCCTGTATTTCTCGCTAATTAAATATGCAGGGTGCTATAGCTGAATTGTTGTCTAAATGATGCAAAAATAAAAATAATACTGACATCTCAATTTTAACAGATATATTTACCAAAATTACACAAAAATATCTTCACAAACTTAAGAGTAAATTTATTCAATAATATATTCAGTTTTTCTTAGACAACCTTTTCCACCTTTTTCTACACTCTCTCCTATCCTGTATTTCTCGCTAATTAATATGCAGGGTGCTATAGCTGAATTGTTGTCTAAATGATGCAAAATAAAAATAACACTGACATTCAATTTTAACAGATATATTTAACAAAATTACACAAAAATATCTTCACAAACTTAAGAGTAAATTTATTCAATAATATATTCAGTTTTTCTTAGACAACCTTCTTCCATTCCTTTCCTACACTCTCTCCTATCCTGTATTTCTCGCTAATTAATATGCAGGGTTATAGCTGAATTGTTGTCTAAATGATGCAAAAATAACACCGATATCTCAATTTTAACAGATATATTTACCAAAATTACACAAAAATATCTTCACAAACTTAAGAGTAAATTTATTCAATAATATATTCAGTTTTTCTTAGACAACCTTTTCCACCTTTTTCTACACTCTCTCCTATCCTGTATTTCTCGCTAATTAATATGCAGGGTGCTATAGCTGAATTGTTGTCTAAATGATGCAAAAATAAAAATAACACCGACATCTCAATTTTAACAGATATATTTACCAAATTACACAAAAATATCTTCACAAACTTGGGAGTAAATTTATTCACAATATATTCAGTTTTTCTTAGACAACCTTTTCCACCTTTTTCTTACACTCTCTCCTATCCTGTATTTCTCGCTAATTAATATGCAGGGTGCTATAGCTGAATTGTTGTCTAAATGATGTAAATAAAAATAACACTGACATCTCAATTTTAACAGATATATTTACCAAAATTACACAAACATCTTCACAAACTTAAGAGTAAATTTATTCAATAATATATTCAGTTTTTCTTAGACAACCTTTTCCACCTTTTTCACACTCTCTCCTATCCTGTATTTCTCGCTAATTAATATGCAGGGTAAAGTTATAGCTGAATTGTTGTTCAAATGATGCAAAAATAAAAATAATACTGACATCTCAATTTTAACAGATATATTTACCAAAATTACACAAAAACATTTCACAAACTTAAGAGTAAATTTATTCAATAATATATTCAGTTTTTCTTAGACAACCTTTTCCACCTTTTCACACTCTCTCCTATCCTGTATTTCTTTGGCTAATTAATATGCAGGGTGCTATAGCTGAATTGTTGTCTAAATGATGCAAAATAAAAATAATACTGACATCCCTAATTCTTAACAGATATATTTACCAAAATTACACAAAATATCTTCACAAATCAAGAGTAAAATTTATTCAATAATATATTCAGTTTTTCTTTAGACAACCTTTTCCACCTTTTTCTACACTCTTCCTATCCTGTATTTCTCTCGCTAATTAATATGCAGGGTGCTATAGCTGAATTGTTGTCTAAATGATGCAAAAATAAAAATAACACCTATTATCTCAATTTTAACAGATATATTTACCAAAATTACACAAAAATATCTTCACAAACTTAAGAGTAAATTTATTCAATAATATATTCAGTTTTTCTTAGACAACCTTTTCCACCTTTTTCTACACTCTCTCCTATCCTGTATTTCTCGCTAATTAATATGCAGGGTGCTATAGCTGAATTGTTGTCTAAATGATGCAAAAATAAAAATAACACTGACATCTCAATTTTAACAGATATTTTTACTAAAATTACACAAAAATATCTTCACAAACTTAAGAGTAAATTTATTCAATAATATATTCAGTTTTTCTTAGACAACCTTTTCCACCTTTTCACACTCTCTCCTATCCTGTGTTTCTCGCTAATTAATATGCAGGGTGCTATAGCTGAATTATTGTCTAAATGATGCAAAAATAAAAATAACACTGACATCTCAATTTTAACAGATATATTTACCAAAATTACACAAAATATCTTCACAAACTTAAGAGTAAATTTATTCAATAATATATTCAGTTTTTCTTAGACAACCTTTTCCACCTTTTTCTACACTCTCTCCTATCCTGTATTTCTCGCTAATTAATATGCAGGGTGCTATATTGAATTGTTGTCTAAATGATGCAAAAATAAAATACTGACATCTCAATTTTAACAGATATATTTACCAAAATTACACAAAAATATCTCACAAACTTAAGAGTAAATTTATTCAATAATATATTCAGTTTTTCTTAGACAACCTTTTTCCACCTTTTTCTACACTCTCTCCTATCCTGTATTTCTCGCTAATTACTATGCAGGTGCTATAGCTGAATTGTTGTCTAAATGATGCAAAAATAAAAATAATACTGACATCTCAATTTTAACAGATATATTTACCAAAATTACACAAAAATATCTTCACAAACTTAAGAGTAAATTTATTCAATAATATATTCAGTTTTTCTTTAGACAACCTTTTCCACCTTTTTTCTACACTCTCTCCTATCCTGTATTTCTCGCTAATTAATATGCAGGGTGCTATAGCTGAATTGTTGTCTAAATGATGCAAAAATAAAAATAACACCGACATCTCAATTTTAACAGATATATTTACCAAAATTACACAAAAATATCTTCACAAACTTAAGAGTAAATTTATTCAATAATATATTCAGTTTTTCTTAGACAACCTTTTCCACCTTTTTCTACACTCTCTCCTATCCTCTGTATTTCTGACTAATATGCAGGGTGCTATAGCTGAATTGTTGTCTAAATGATGCAAAATAAAATAATACTGACATCTCAATTTTAACAGATATATTTACCAAAATTACAAAAATATCTTCACAAACTTAAGAGTAAATTTATTCAATAATATATTCAGTTTTTCTTAGACAACCTTTTCCACCTTTTTCTACAATCTCTCCTATCCTGTATTTCTCGCTTAATTAATATGCAGGGTGCTATAGCTGAATTGTTGTCTAAATGATATAAAAATAAAAATAATATATCCCAATTTTAACAGATATATTTACCAAAATTACACAAAAATATCTTCACAAACTTAAGAGTAAATTTATTCAATAATATATTCAGTTTTTTTCTTAGACAACCTTTTCCACCTTTTTCTACACTCTCTCCTATCCTGTATTTCTCGCTAATTAATATGGGGTGCTATAGCTGAATTGTTGTCTAAATGATGCAAAAATAAAATAATACTGATATCTCAATTTTAACAGATATATTTACCAAAATTACACAAAAATATCTTCACAAACTTAAGAGTAAATTTATTCAATAATATATTCAGTTTTTCTTAGACAACCTTTTCCACCTTTTTCACACTCTCTCCTATCCTGTATTTCTCGCTAATTAATATGCAGGGTGCTATAGCTGAATTGTTGCCTAAATGATGCAAAAATAAAAATAATACTGACATCTCAATTTTAACAGATATATTTACCAAAATTACACAAAAATATCTTCACAAACTAAGAGTAAATTTATTCAATAATATATTCAGTTTTTCTAGACAACCTTTTCCACCTTTTTCTACACTCTCTCCATCTGTATTTCGCTAATTAATATGCAGGGTGCTATAGCTGAATTGTTGTCTAAATGATGCAAAAATAAAAATAACACCGACATTCAATTTAACAGATATATTACCAAAATTACACAAAAATATCTTCACAAACTTAAGAGTAAATTTATTCAATAATATATTCAGTTTTTCTTAGACAACCTTTTCCACCTTTTTCACACTCTCTCCTATCCTGTATTTCTCGCTAATTAATATGCAGGGTGTTATAGCTGAATTGTTGTCTAAATGATGCAAAAAATAAAAATAATACTGACATCTCAATTTTAACAGATATATTTACCAAAATTACACAAAAAATATCTTCACAAACTTAAGAGTAAATTTATTCAATAATATATTCAGTTTCTTTCTAGACAACCTTTCCACCTTTTTCTACACTCTCTCCTATCCTGTATTTCTCGCTAATTAATATGCAGGGTGCTATAGCTGAATTGTTGTCTAAATGATGCAAAAATAAAAATAAGACTAACATCTCAATTTTAACAGATATATTTACCAAAATTACACAAAAATATCTTCACAAACTTAAGAGTAAATTTATTCAATAATATATTCAGTTTTTCTTAGACAACCTTTTCCACCTTTTTCTACACTTTCTCCTATCCTGTATTTCTCGCTAATTAATATGCAGGGTGCTATAGCTTGAATTGTTGTCTAAATGATGCAAAAATAAAAATAACACTGACATCTCAATTTTTAACAGATATATTTACCAAAATTACACAAAAATATCTTCACAAACTTAAGAGTAAATTTATTCAATAATATATTCAGTTTTTCTTAGACAACCTTTTCCACCTTTTTCTACACTCTCCTATCCCTGTATTTCTCGCTAATTAATATGCAGGGTGCTATAGCTGAATTGTTGTCTAAATGATGCAAAATAAAAATAACACCGACATCTCAATTTTAACAGATATATTTACCAAAATTACACAAAAATATCTTCACAAACTTAAGAGTAAATTTATTCAATAATATATTCAGTTTTTCTTAGACAACCTTTTCCACCTTTTTCTTAAGCACTTCCTCTCCTATCCTGTATTTCTCGCTAATTAATATGCAGGTGCTATAGCTGAATTGTTGTCTAAATGATGCAAAATAAAATAACACTGACATCTCAATTTTAACAGATATATTTACCAAAATTACACAAAAATATCTTCACAAACTTAAGAGTAAATTTATTCAATAATATATTCAGTTTTTCTTAGACAACCTTTCCACCTTTTTCTACACTCTCTCCTATCCTGTATTTCTCGCTAATTAATATGCAGTGCTATAGCTGAATTGTTGTCTAAATGATGCAAAAATAAAAATAACACTGACATCTCAATTTTAACAGATATATTTACCAAAATTACACAAAAATATTCCTCACAAACTTAAGAGTAAATTTATTCAATAATATATTCAGTTTTTCTTAGACAACCTTTTCCACCTTTTTCTACAATCTCTCCTATCCTGTATTTCTCGCTTAATTAATATGCAGGGGTACATAGCTGAATTGTTGCCTAAATGATGCAAAAATAAAAATAATACTGACATCTCAATTTTAACAGATATATTTACCAAAATTACACAAAAATATCTTCACAAACTTAAGAGTAAATTTATTCAATAATATATTCAGTTTTTCTTAGACAACCTTTTCCACCTTTTTTCTACAATCTCTCCTATCCTGTATTTCTATTAATTAATATGCAGGGTGCTATAGCTGAATTGTTGTCTAAATGATGCAAAAATAAAAATAATACTGACATCTCAATTTTAACAGATATATTTACCAAAATTACACAAAAATATCTTCACAAACTTAAGAGTAAATTTATTCAATAATATATTCAGTTTTTCTTAGACAACCTTTTCCACCTTTTTCTACACTCTCTCCTATCCTTGCATTTCTCGCTAATTAATATGCAGGGTGCTATAGCTGAATTGTTGTCTAAATGATGCAAAAATAAAAATAATACTGACATCTCAATTTTTAACAGATATATTTACTCAAAATTACACAAAAATATCTTCACAAACTTAAGAGTAATTTATTCAATAATATATTCAGTTTTTCTTAGACAACTCTTCCACCTTTTTCTACATACTCTCTCCTATCCTGTATTTCTGTTTAATTAATATGCAGGGTGCTATAGCTGAATTGTTGTCTAAATGATGCAAAATAAAAATAATACTGACATCTCACTTTTAACAGATATATTTACCAAAATTACACAAAAATATCTTCACAAAACTTAAGAGTAAATTTATTCAATAATATATTCAGTTTTTCTTAGACAACCTTTTCCACCTTTTTCACACTCTCTCCTATCCTGTATTTCTCGCTAATTAATATGCAGGGTGCTATAGCTGAATTGTTGTCTAAATGATGCAAAATAAAAATAATACTGACATCTCAATTTTAACAGATATATTTACTAAAAATTACACAAAATATCTTCAAACTTAAGAGTAAATTTATTCAATAATATTCAGTTTTTCTTAGACAACCTTTTCCACCTTTTTCTACACTCTCTCCCTATCCTGTATTTCTCGCTAATTAATATGCAGGGTGCTATAGCGTAATCTGTTGTCTAAATGATGCAAAAATAAAATAATACTGACATCTCAATTTTAACAGATATATTTACTAAAATTACACAAAAATATCTTCACAAACTTAAGAGTAAATTTATTCAATAATATATTCAGTTTTTCAGACAACCTTTTCCACCTTTTTCTACACTCTCTCCCATCTGTATTTCTCGCTAATTAATATGCAGGGTGCTATAGCTGAATTGCTGTCTAAATGATGCAAAAAATAAAAATAATACTGACATCTCAATTTTAACAGATATATTTACCAAAATTACACAAAAATATCTTCACAAACTTAAGAGTAAATTTATTCAATAATATATTCAGTTTTCTCTAGACAACCTTTTCCACCTTTTTCACACTCTCTCCTATCCTGTATTTCTCATGCAATAAGGCAGGGTGCTATGGCTGAATTGTTGTCTAAATGATGCAAAAATAAAATAACACTGACATCTCAATTTTAACAGATATATTTACCAAAATTACACAAAAATATCTTCACAAACTTAAGACAAATTTATTCAATAATATATTCAGTTTTTCTTAGACAACCTTTTCCACCTTTTTCTACAATCTCTCCTATCCTGTATTTCTTGCTAATTAATATGCAGGGTGCTATAGCTGAATTGTTGTCTAAATGATGCAAAATAAAAATAATACTGACATCTCAATTTTTAACAGATATATTTACCAAAATTACACAAAAATATCTTCACAAACTTAAGAGTAAATTTATTCAATAATATATTCAGTTTTTCTAGACAACCTTTTCCACCTTTTTCACACTCTCTCCTATCCTGTATTTCTCGCTAATTAATATGCAGCTATATTTAATTGTTGCCCAAATGATGCAAAAATAAAAATAACACTGACATCTCAATTTTAAATAGATATATTTACCAAAATTACACACAAAAATACTTTCACAAACTTAAGAGTAAATTTATTCAATAATATATTCAGTTTTTCTTAGACAACCTTTTCCCACCTTTTTCTACACTCTCTCCTATCCTGTATTTCTCGCTAATTAATGCATATGAAATGAATTGTTGTCTTAAATACAAAAATAAAAATAACACCGACATCTCAATTTTAACAGATATATTTACCAAAATTACACAAAAATATCTTCACAAACTTAAGAGTAAATTTTATTCAATAATATATTCAGTTTTTCTTAGACAACCTTTTCCACCTTTTTCACACTCTCTCCTATCCTGTATTTCTCGCTAATTATAATGATGCAGGGTGCTATAGCTGAATTGTTGTCTAAATGATGCAAAAATAAAAATAACACTGACATCTCAATTTTAACAGATATATTTACCAAAATTACACAAAAATATCTTCACAAACTTAAGAGTAAATTTATTCAATAATATATTCAGTTTTTCTTAGACAACCTTTTCCACCTTTTTCTACACTCTCTCCTATCCTGTATTTCTCGCTAATTAATATGCAGGTGCTATAGCTGAATTGTTGTCTAAATGATGCAAAAATAAAAATAACACCGACATCTCAATTTTAACAGATATATTTACCAAATTACACAAAAATATCTTCACAAACTTAAGAGTAAATTTATTCAATAATATATTCAGTTTTTCTTAGACAACCTTTTCCACCTTTTCTACACTCTCTCCTATCCTCTGTATTTCTCGCTAATTAATATGCAGGGTGCTATAGCTGAATTGTTGTCTAAATGATGCAAAAATAAAAATAACACCGACATCCTTCAATTTTACCGATATATTTACCAAAATTACACAAAAATATCTTCACAAACTTAAGAGTAAATTTATTCAATAATATATTCAGTTTTTCTTTAGACAACCTTTTCCACCTTTTCTCTACAATCTCTCCTATCCCGTATTTCTCGCTAATTAATATGCAGGGTGCTATAGCGAATTGTTATTCAAATGATGCAAAAATAAAAATAACACTGACATCTCAATTTTAACAGATATATTTACCAAAATTACACAAAAATATCTTCACAAACTTAAGAGTAAATTTATTCACAATATATTCAGTTTTTCTAGGATTACCACCTTTTTCTACACTCTCTCCATCCTGTATTTCTCATAATTAATATGCAGGGGAAGTTATAGCTGAATTGTTGTCTAAATGATGCAAAAATAAAAATAACACCGACACCTCAATTTTTAACAGATATATTTATCAAAATTACACAAAAATATCTTCACAAACTTAAGAGTAAAATTTATTCAATAATATATTCAGTTTTTCTTAGACAACCTTTTCCACCTTTTCTACAATCTCTCCTATCCTGTATTTCTGCTACCAATATGCAGGGTGCTATAGCTGAATTGTTGTCTAAATGATGCAAAAATAAAAATAACACTGACATCTCAATTTTAACAGATATATTTACCAAAATTACACAAAAATATCTTCACAAACTTAAGAGTAAATTTATTCAATAATATATTCAGTTTTTCTTAGACAACCTTTTCCACCTTTTTCTCACACTCTCTCCTATCCTGTATTTCTCGCTAATTAATATGCAGGGTGCTATAGCTGAATTGTCTAAATGATGCAAAAATAAAAATAACACCGACATCATCTCCACTATTATATTTACCAAAATTACACAAAAATATCTTCACAAACTTAAGAGTAAATTTATTCAATAATATATTCAGTTTTTCTTAGACAACCTTTTCCACCTTTTTCTACACTCTCTCCTATCCTGTATTTCTCGCTAATTACTATGCAGTGTTATAGCTGAATTGTTGTCTAAAATGATGCAAAATAAAATAACACCGACATCTCAATTTTAACAGATATATTTACCAAAATTACACAAAAATATCTTCACAAACTTAAGAGCAATCATTCAATAATATATTCAGTTTCTTTCTAGACAACCTTTTCCACCTTTTTCTACAATCTCTCCCTATCCCTAGCCACATCACACATGCAGGTGCTATAGCTGAATTGTTGTCTAAATGATGCAAAAATAAAAATAACACCGACATCTCAATTTTAACAGATATATTTACCAAAATTACACAAAAATATTCACAACCTAAGAGTAAATTTATTCAATAAGACAGACTTAGTTTTTCTTAGACAACTCTTTCCACCTTTTTTCTACACTTTCCTATCCTGTATTTCTCGCTAATTAATATGCAGGGTGCTATAGCTGAATTGTTGTCTAAATGATGCAAAAATAAAAATAACACCGACATCTCAATTTCAACAGATATATTTACCAAAATTACACAAAAATATCTTCACAAACTTAAGAGTAAATTTATTCAATAATATATTCAGTTTTTCTTAGACAACCTTTTCCACCTTTTTTCTACACTCTCTCCTATCCTGTATTTCTCGCTAATTAATATGCAGGGTGCTAAAGGAATTGTTGTCTAAATGATGCAAAAATAAAATAACACCGACATCTCAATTTTAACAGATATATTTACCAAAATTACAATAAAATATCTTCACAAACTTAAGAGTAAATTTATTCAATAATATTCAGTTTTTCTTAGACAACCTTTTCCACCTTTTTCTACACTCTCTCCTATCCTGTATTTCTCGCTAATTAATATGCAGGGTGCTATAGCTGAATTGTTGTCTAAATGATGCAAAAATAAAAATAATACTGACATCTCAATTTTAACAGATATATTTACCAAAATTACACAAAAATATCTTCACAAACTTAAGAGTAAATTTATTCAATAATATATTCAGTTTTTCTTAGACAACCTTTTCTTAATCTTTTTCTACACTCTCTCCTATCCTGTATTTCTCGCTAATTAATATGCAGGGTGCTATAGCTGAATTGTTGTCTAAATGATGCAAAAATAAAAATAACACTGACATCTCAATTTTAACAGATATATTTACCAAAATTACACAAAAAAATATCTTCACAAACTTAAGAGTAAATTTATTCAATAATATATTCAGTTTTTCTTAGACAACCTTTTCCACCTTTTTCACACTCTCTCCTATCCTGTATTTCTTGCTAATTAATATGCAGGGTGCTATAGCTGAATTGTTGTCTAAATGATAAAAAAATAAAAATAACACTGACATCTCAATTTTAACAGATATATTTACTAAAATTACACAAAAATATCTTCACAAACTTAAGAGTAAATTTATTCAATAATATATTCAGTTTTTCTTAGACAACCTTTTCCACCTTTTTCTACAATCTCTCCTATCCTTGTATTTCTCGCTAATTAATATGCAGGGTGCTATAGCTGAATTGTTGTCTAAATGATGCAAAATAAAAATAATACTGACATCTCAATTTTAACAGATATATTTACCAAAATTACACAAAAATATCTTCACAAACTTAAGAGTAAATTTATTCAATAATATATTCAGTTTTTCTTAGACAACCTTTTCCACCTTTTTTTCTACACTCTCTCCTATCCTGTATTTCGCTAATTAATATGCAGGGTGCTATAGCTGAATTGTTGTCTAAATGATGCAAAAATAAAAAATAATACTGACATCTCAATTTTAACAGATATATTTACCAAAATTACACAAAAATATTCACAAACTTAAGAGTAAATTTATTCAATAATATATTCAGTTTTTCTTAGACAACCTTTTTCCACCTTTTTCTACACTCTCTCCTATCCTGTATTTCTCGCTAATTAATATGCAGGGTGCTATAGCTGAATTGTTGTCTAAATGATGCAAAAATAAAAATAATACTGACATCTCAATTTTAACAGATATATTTACTAAAAAATTACACAAAAATATCTTCACAAACTTAAGAGTAAATTTATTCAATAATATATTCAGTTTTTCTTAGACAACCCTTTCCACCTTTTTCTCTACACTCTCTCTCCTATCCTGTATTTCTCGCTAATTAATATGCAGGTGCTATAGCGTAGAATTGTTGTCTAAATGATGCAAAAATAAAAATAATACTGACATCTCAATTTTAACAGATATATTTACCAAAATTACACAAAAATATTCCTCTACAAACTTAAGAGTAAATTTATTCAATAATATATTCAGTTTTTCTAGACAACCTTTTCCACCTTTTTCTACACTCTCTCCTATCCTGTATTTCTCGCTAATTAATATGCAGGGTGTTATAGCTGAATTGTTGTCTAAATGATGCAAAAATAAAAATAATACTGACATCTCACTTTTAACAGATATATTTACCAAAATTACACAAAAATATCTTCACAAACTTAAGAGTAAATTTATTCAATAATATATTCAGTTTTTCTCTTAGACAACCTTTCCACCTTTTTTCTACACTCTCTCCTATCCTGTATTTCTCGCTAATTAATATGCAGGGTGCTATAGCTGAATTGTTGTCTAAATGATGCAAAAATAAAAATAACACTGACATCTCAATTTTAACAGATATATTTACCAAAATTACACAAAAATATCTTCACAAACTTAAGAGTAAATTTATTCAATAATATATCTCAGTTTTTCTTAGACAACCTTTTCCACCTTTTTCACAATCTCTCCTATCCTGTATTTCTTGCTAATTAATATGCAGGGTGCTATAGCTGAATTGTTGTCTAAATGATGCAAAAATAAAAATAACACTGACATCTCAATTTTAACAGATATATTTACCAAAATTACACAAAAATATCTTCACAAACTTAAGAGTAAATTTATTCAATAATATATTCAGTTTTTCTTAGACAACCTTTTCCACCTTTTTCTACACTCTCTCCTATCCTGTATTTCTCGCTAATTAATATGCAGGTGCTGTAGCTGAATTGTTGTCTAAATGATGCAAAAATAAAAAATAACACTGACATCTCAATTTTAACAGATATATTTACTCAAAATTACACAAAAATATCTTCACAAACTTAAGAGTAAATTTATTCAATAATATATTCAGTTTTTCTTAGACAACCTTTTCCACCTTTTTCTACACCCCTCCTATCCTTATTTCTCGCTAATTAATATGCAGGTGCTATAGCTGAATTGTTGTCTAAATGATGCAAAAATAAAAATAACACCGACATCTCAATTTTAACAGATATATTTACCAAAATTACACAAAAATATCTTCACAAACTTAAGAGTAAATTTATTCAATAATATATTCAGTTTTTCTTAGACAACCTTTTCCACTTTTCTACACTCTCTCCTATCCTGTATTTCTCGCTAATTAATATGCAGGGTGCTATAGCTGAATTGTTGTCTAAATGATGCAAAAATAAAAATAACACTGACATCTCAATTTTAACAGATATATTTACCAAATTACACAAAAAATATCTTCACAAACTTAAGAGTAAATTTATTCAATAATATATTCAGTTTTTCTAGACAACCTTTTCCACCTTTTCTACACTCTCTCCTATCCTGTATTTCGCTAATTAATATGGTGCTATAGCTGAATTGTTGTCTAAATGATGCAAAAATAAAATAACACCGACATCTCAATTTTAACAGATATATTTTAACAAAATTACACAAAAATATCTTCACAAACTTAAGAGTAAATTTATTCAATAATATATTCAGTTTTTCTTAGACAACTCCTTCACCTTTTCTACACTCTCCTATCCTGTATTTCTCGCTAATTAATATGCAGGGTGCTATAGCTGAATTGTTGTCTAAATGATGCAAAAATAAAAATAACACCGACATCTCAATTTTAACAGATATATTTACCAAAATTACACAAAATATCTTCACAAACTTAAGAGTAAATTTATTCAATAATATATTCAGTTTTTCTAGAGCAACCTTTTCCACCTTTTTCACAATCTCTCCTATCCTGTATTTCTCGCTAATTAATATGCAGGGTGCTATAGCTGAATTGTTGTCTAAATGATGCAAAAATAAAAATAACACTGACATCTCAATTTTAACAGATATATTTACCAAAATTACACAAAAATATCTTCACAAACTTAAGAGTAAATTTATTCAATAATATACTCAGTTTTTCTTAGACAACCTTTTCCACCTTTTTCTACACTCTCTCCTATCCTGTATTTCTCGCTAATTAATATGCAGGTGCTATAGCTGAATTGTTGTCTAAATGATGCAAAATAAAAATAACACCGACATCTCAATTTTAACAGATATATTTACCAAAATTACACAAAAATATCTTCACAAACTTAAGAGAAATTTATTCAATAATATATTCAGTTTTTCTTAGACAACCTTTTCCACTCACACTCTCTCCTATCCTGCATTTCTCGCTAATTAATATGCAGGGTGCTATAGCTGAATTGTTGTCTAAATGATGCAAAAATAAAATAATCGGTTATCTCAATTTTAACAGATATATTTACCAAAATTACACAAAAATATCTTCACAAACTTAAGAGTAAATTTATTCAAATAATATATTCAGTTTTTCTTAGACAACCTTTTCCACCTTTTTCTACAATCTCTCCTATCCTGTATTTCTCGCTAATTAATATGCAGGGTGCTATAGCTGAATTGTTGTCTAAATGATGCAAAAATAAAAATAACACTGACATCTCAATTTTAACAGATATATTTACCAAAATTACACAAAAATATCTTCACAAACTTAAGAGTAAATTTATTCAATAATATATTCAGTTTTTCTTAGACAACCTTTTCCACCTTTTTCTACACTCTCTCCTATCCTTGTATTTCTCGCTAATTAATATGCAGGGTGCTATAGCTGAATTGTTGTCTAAATGATGCAAAATAAAAATAACACCGACATCTCAATTTTAACAGATATATTTACCAAAATTACACAAAAATATCTTCACAAACTTAAGAGTAAATTTATTCAATAATATATTCAGTTTTTCCTTAGACAACCTTTTCCACCTTTTTTTCTACACTCTCTCCTATCCTGTATTTTCGCTAATTAATACATGCAGGGTGCTATAGCTGAATTGTTGTCTAAATGATGCAAAAATAAAAATAACACCGACATCTCAATTTTAACAGATATATTTACCAAAATTACACAAAAATATCTTCACAAACTTAAGAGTAAATTTATTCAATAATATATTCAGTTTTTCTTAGACAACCTTTCCACCTTTTCTACAATCTCTCCTATCCTGTATTTCTCGCTAATTAATATGCAGGGTGCTATAGCTGAATTGTTGTCTAAATGATGCAAAAATAAAATAACACTGACATCTCAATTTTAACAGATATATTTACCAAAATTACACAAAAATATCTTCACAAACTTAAGAGTAAATTTATTCAATAATATATTCAGTTTTTCTTAGACAACCTTTTCCACCTTTTTCTACACTCTCTCCTATCCTGTATTTCTCGCTAATTAATATGCAGGGTGCTATAGCTGAATTGTTGTCTAAATGATGCAAAAATAAAATAACACGATATCCTCAATTTTAACAGATATATTTACCAAAATTACACATTGCAAAAATATCTTCACAAACTTAAGAGTAAATTTATTCAATAATATATTCAGTTTTTCTTAGACAACCTTTTCCACCTTTTTCTACACTCTTCCTATCCTGTATTTCTCGCTAATTAATATGCAGGTGCTATAGCTGAATTGTTGTCTAAATGATGCAAAAATAAAATAAATTTGACATCTCAATTTTAAATAGATATATTTACCAAAATTACACAAAAATATCTTCACAAACTAAGAGTAAATTTATTCAATAATATATTCAGTTTTTCTTAGACAACCTTTTCCACCTTTTTCTACAATCTCTCCTATCCTGTATTTCTCGCTAATTAATAAGGGTGCTATAGCTGAATTGTTGTCTAAATGATGCAAAAATAAAAATAACACTGACATCTCAATTTTAACAGATATATTTACCAAAATTACACAAAAATATCTTCTACAAACTTAAGAGTAAATTTATTCAATAATATATTCAGTTTTTCTTTAGACAACCTTTTCCACCTTTTTCACACTCTCTCCTATCCTGTATTTCTCGCTAATTAATATGCAGGGTGTTATAGCTGAATTGTTGTCTAAAATGATGCAAAAATAAAAATAACACCGACATCTCAATTTTAACAGATATATTTACCAAAATTACACAAAAATATCTTCACAAACTTAGAGTAAATTTATTCAATAATATATTCAGTTTTTCTTAGACAAACCTTTTCCACCTTTTTCTACAATCTCTCCTATCCTGTATTTCTCTGCTAATTAATATGCAGGGTGCTATAGCTGAATTGTTGTCTAAATGATGCAAAAATAAAATAACACCGACATCTCAATTTTAACAGATATATTTACCAAAATTACACAAAAATATCTTCACAAACTTAAGAGTAAATTTATTCAATAATATATTCAGTTTTTCTTAGACAACCTTTTCCACCTTTTTCTACACTCTCTCCTATCCTGTATTTCGCCAATTAATATGCAGGGTGCTATAGCTGAATGATGTTCAAATGATGCAAAATAAAAATAACACCGACATCTCAATTTTAACAGATATATTTACCAAAATTACACAAAAATATCTTCACAAACTTAAGAGTAAATTTATTCAATAATATATTCAGTTTTTCTTAGGGACAACTCTTTCCACCTTTTTCACACTCTCTCCTATCCTGTATTTCTCGCTAATTAATATGCAGGGTGCTATAGCTGAATTGTTGTCTAAATGATGCAAAAAATAAAAAAATAACACCTAATATCCTCAATTTTTAATGATATATTTACCAAAATTACACAAAAATATCTTCACAAACTTAAGAGTAAATTTATTCAATAATATATTCAGTTTTTCTTAGACAACCTTTTCCACCTTTTTCTACACTCTCCTATCCTGTGCTTCTCGCTAATTAATATGCAGGGTGCTATAGCTGAATTGTTGTCTAAATGATGCAAAATAAAAAAATAACACTGACATCTCAATTTTAACAGATATATTTACCAAAATTACACAAAAATATCTTCACAAACTTAAGAGTAAATTTATTCAATAATATATTCAGTTTTTCTTAGACAACCTTTCCACCTTTTTCTACACTCTCTCCTATCCTGTATTTCTCGCTAATTAATATGCAGGGTGCTATAGCTGAATTGTTGTCTAAATGATGCAAAAATAAAAATAACACCGACATCTCAATTTTAACAGATATATTTACCAAAATTACACAAAAATATCTTCACAAACTTAAGAGTAAATTTATTCAATAATATATTCAGTTTTTCTTAGACAACCTTTTCCACCTTTTTCTACACTCTCTCCTATCCTGTATTTCTCGCTAATTAATATGCAGGGTGCTATAGCTGAATTGTTGTCTAAATGATGCAAAAATAAAAATAACACTGACATCTCAATTTTAACAGATATATTTACCAAAATTACACAAAAATATCTTCACAAACTTAAGAGTAAATTTATTCCCAATAATATATTCAGTTTTTCTTTAGACAACCTTTTCCACCTTTTTCTACACTCTCTCCTATCCTGTATTTCTCGCTAATTAATATGCAGGGTGCTATAGCTGAATTGTTGTCTAAATGATGCAAAAATAAAATAACACCGACATCTCAATTTTAAACAGATATATTTACCAAAATTACAATAAAATATCTTCACAAACTTAAGAGTAAATTTATTCAATAATATATCTAGTTTTTCTGTATGTAACTTTTTCACCTTTTTCTTACACTCTCTCCTATCTGGGGTTTCTCTCGCTAATTAATATGCAGGGTGCTATAGCTGAATTGCTGTCTAAATGATGCAAAAATAAAAATAACACCGACATCTCAATTTTAACAGATATATTTTACTAAAATTACACAAAAATATCTTCACAAACTTAAGAGTAAATTTATTCAATAATATATTCAGTTTTTCTTAGACAACCTTTTCCACCTTTTTCTACACTCTCTCCTATCCTGTATTTCTCGCTAATTAATATGCAGGGCTATAGCTGAATTGTTGTCTAAATGATGCAAAAATAAAAATAAATAACTGCATATCTCAATTTAACAGATATATTTACTAAAATTACACAAAAATATCTTCACAAACTTAAGAGTAAATTTATTCAATAATATATTCAGTTTTTCTTAGAGTCAAATCTTTTTCCACCTTTTCTACACTCTCTCCTATCCTGTATTTCTGCTAATTAATATGCAGGGTGCTATAGCTGAATTGTTGTCTAAATGATGCAAAATAAAAATAACACTGACATCTCAATTTTAACAGATATATTCTCAAAATTTTACAAAAATATCTGCAAATCTTGGTATAAATTATTCAATAATATGTTTGTTTTTCTGCATGCCATGCTCACCCTTCACTAATTTCCCCATCCAAAGGCTTTCCTGACATTATTATTGTTATAGATGAGAGCTAATTCTTTTTTTTTTTTTTTTAAAACAACCAAAATTGACAAAATAAAATAACCAATCTGACATTCAATTTCATGATATATGTTGTAAAATTACACAAAAATATCTCTTCTACAAACTTAAGAGTAAATTTATTCAATAATTTTTATTCCAGTTTTCTTAGATACCTTCCACCTTTCTGCCCTTCCCATCCTACTTAATTACAGTAGGTGTTATGTCAACTAATAGTCTAAAAATGATGCAAAATAAAAATAATCCACATCTCATAATTTTAACAGATATGTTTACTAAAATTGACACAAAATATCTCACAACCTAAGATAAATTTATTTCAATAATATATTCAGTTTTCTTTAGTCAACCTTTTTCCCTTTTTTTTTTCTGACACTCTCCTACCCTATATTTTCATTAATTATGTGCAGGGTGCTATAGCTGAATTGTTGTCTAAATGATGCAAAAATAAAAATAACACCGACATCTCAATTTTAACAGATATATTTACCAAAATTACACAAAAATATCTTCACAAACTTAAGAGTAAATTTATTCAATAATATATTCAGTTTTTCTTAGACAACCTTTTCCACCTTTTCTACACTCTCTCCTATCCTGTATTTCGCTAATTAATATGCAGGGTGCTATAGCTGAATTGTTGTCTAAATGATGCAAAAATAAAAATAACACCGACATCTCAATTCTTAACAGATATATTTACCAAAATTACACAAAAATATCTTCACAAACTTAAGAGTAAATTTATTCAATAATATATTCAGTTTTTCTTAGACAACCTTTTCCACCTTTTTCTACAACTTCCTATCCTGTATTTCTCGCTAATTAATATGCAGGGTGCTATAGTCGAATTGTTGTCTAAATGATGCAAAAATAAAATAACACCGACATCTCAATTTTTAACAGATATATTTACCAAAATTACACAAAAATATCTTCACAAACTTAAGAGTAAATTTATTCAATAATATATTCGTTTTTCTTAGACAACCTTTTCTCCACCTTTTCTACACTCTCTCCTATCCTGTATTTCTCGCTAATTAATATGCAGGGTGCTATAGCTGAATTGTTGTCTAAATGATGCAAAATAAAATAACACCGACATCTCAATTTTAACAGATATATTTACCAAAATTACACAAAAATATCTTCACAAACTTGAGTAAATTTATTCAATAATATATTCAGTTTTTCTTAGACAATCTTTTCCACCTTTTTCTACACTCTCTCCTATCCTGTATTTCTCGCTAATTAATATGCAGGGTGCTATAGCTGAATTGTTGTCTAAATGATGCAAAAATAAAAAATAACACCGACATCTCAATTTTAACAGATATATTTACTAAAATTACACACAAAAATATCTTCACAAACTTAAGAGTAAATTTATTCAATAATATATTCAGTTTTTCTTAGACAACCTTTTTCACCTTTTTCTACACTCTCTCCTATCCTGTATTTCTCGCTAATTAATATGCAGGGTGCTATAGCTGAATTGTTGTCTAAATGATGCAAAAATAAAATAACACCGACATCTCACTCACAGATATATTTACCAAAATTACACAAAAATATCTTCACAAACTTAAGAGTAAATTTATTCAATAATATATTCAGTTTTTCTTAGACAACCTTTCCACCTTTTTCACACTTTCCTATCCTGTATTTCTCGCTAATTAATATGCAGGGTGCTATAGCTGAATTGTTGTCTAAATGATGCAAAAATAAAAATAACACCGACATCTCAATTTTAACAGATATATTTACCAAAATTACACAAAAATATCTTCACAAACTTAAGAGTAAATTTATTCAATAATATATTCAGTTTTTCTTAGACAACCTTTTCCACCTTTTTCTACAATCTCTCCTATCCTGTATTTCTCGCTAATTAATATGCAGGGTGCTATAGCTGAATTGTTGTCTAAATGATGCAAAAATAAAAATAACACTGACATCTCAATTTTAACAGATATATTTACCAAAATTACACAAAAATATCTTCACAAACTTAAGAGTAAATTTATTCAATAATATATTCAGTTTTTCTTAGACAACCTTTTCC
Organism: Ascarosepion bandense; assembly: GCA_037127315.1. Lineage (NCBI taxonomy): Eukaryota > Metazoa > Mollusca > Cephalopoda > Sepiida > Sepiidae > Ascarosepion > Ascarosepion bandense. The sequence continues at coordinate 10,823 of JBBBDQ010027960.1, read as the reverse complement.
ACCTTTTTCTACAATCTCTCCTATCCTGTATTTCTCGCTAATTAATATGCAGGGTGCTATAGCTGAATTGTTGTCTAAATGATGCAAAAATAAAAATAACACCGACATCTCAATTTTAACAGATATATTTACCAAAATTACACAAAAATATCTTCACAAACTTAAGAGTAAATTTATTCAATAATATATTCAGTTTTTCTTAGACAACCTTTCCACCTTTTTCTACACTCTCTCTATCCTGTATTCTCGCTAATTAATATGCAGGGTGCTATAGCTGAATTGCTTGTCTAAATGATGCAAAAATAAAAAATAACACCGACATCTCAATTTTAACAGATATATTTACCAAAATTACACAAAAATATCTTCACAAACTTAAGAGTAAATTTATTCAATAATATATTCAGTTTTTCTTAGACAACCTTTTCCACCTTTTTCTACAATCTCTCCTATCCTGTATTTCTCGCTAATTAATATGCAGGGTGCTATAGCTGAATTGTTGTCTAAATGATGCAAAAATAAAAATAACACTGACATCTCAATTTTAACAGATATATTTACTAAAATTACACAAAAATATCTTCACAAACTTAAGAGTAATTTATTCAATAATATATTCAGTTTTTCTTAGACAACCTTTCCACCTTTTTCTACACTCTCTCCTATCCTGTAGCTTCGCCAATTAATATGCAGGGTGCTATAGCTGAATTGTTGTCTAAATGATGCAAAAATAAAAATAACACTGACATCTCAATTTTAACAGATATATTTACCAAAATTACACAAAAATATCTTCACAAACTTAAGAGTAAATTTATTCAATAATATATTCAGTTTTTCTAGACAACCTTTTCCACCTTTTTCTACACTCTCTCCTATCCTGTATTTCTCGCTAATTAAATATGCAGGGTGCTATAGCTGAATTGTTGTCTAAATGATGCAAAAATAAAAATAAATAATTTGACATCTCAATTTTAACAGATATATTTACCAAAATTACATAATAAAATATCTTCACAAACTTAAGAGTAAATTTATTCAATAATATATTCAGTTTTTCTTAGACAACCTTTTCCACCTTTTTCTACAATCTCTCCTATCCTGTATTTCTCGCTAATTAATATGTATATGCCATAGCTGAATTGTTGTCTAAATGATGCAAAAATAAAAATAACACCGACATCTCAATTTTAACAGGATATATACCAAAATTACACAAAAATATCTTCACAAACTTAAGAGTAAATTTATTCAATAATATATTCAGTTTTTCTTAGACAACCTTTTCCACCTTTTTCTACACTCTCTCCTATCCTGTATTTCTCGCTAATTAATATGCAGGGTGCTATAGCTGAATTGTTGTCTAAATGATGCAAAAATAAAATAACACCGACATCTCAATTTTAACAGATATATTTACCAAAATTACACAAAAATATCTTCACAAACTTAAGAGTAAATTTATTCAATAATATATTCAGTTTTTCTTAGACAACCTTTTCCACCTTTTTCTACACTCTCTCCTATCCTGTATTTCTCGCTAATTAATATGCAGGGTGTTATAGCTGAATTGTTGTCTAAATGATGCAAAAATAAAAATAACACCGACATCTCAATTTTAACAGATATATTTACCAAAATTACACAAAAATATCTTCACAAACTTAAGAGTAAATTTATTCAATAATATATTCAGTTTTTCTTAGACAACCTTTTCCACCTTTTTCTACACTCTCTCCTATCCTGTATTTCTCGCTAATTAATATGCAGGGTGCTATAGCTGAATTGTTGTCTAAATGATGCAAAAATAAAAATAACACCGACATCTCAATTTTAACAGATATATTTACCAAAATTACACAAAAATATCTTCACAAACTTAAGAGTAAATTTATTCAATAATATATTCAGTTTTTCTTAGACAACCTTTTCCACCTTTTTCTACAATCTCTCCTATCCTGTATTTCTCGCTAATTAATATGCAGGGTGCTATAGCTGAATTGTTGTCTAAATGATGCAAAAATAAAAATAACACCGACATCTCAATTTTAACAGATATATTTACCAAAATTACACAAAAATATCTTCACAAACTTAAGAGTAAATTTATTCAATAATATATTCAGTTTTTCTTAGACAACCTTTTCCACCTTTTTCTACACTCTCTCCTATCCTGTATTTCTCGCTAATTAATATGCAGGGTGCTATAGCTGAATTGTTGTCTAAATGATGCAAAAATAAAATAACACCGACATCTCAATTTTAACAGATATATTTACCAAAATTACACAAAAATATCTTCACAAACTTAAGAGTAAATTTATTCAATAATATATTCAGTTTTTCTTAGACAACCTTTTCCACCTTTTTCTACAATCTCTCCTATCCTGTATTTCTCGCTAATTAATATGCAGGGTGCTATAGCTGAATTGTTGTCTAAATGATGCAAAAATAAAAGTAATAACTGACATCTCAATTTTAACAGATATATTTACCAAAATTACACAAAAATATCTTCACAAACTTAAGAGTAAATTTATCTAATAATATATTCAGTTTTTCTTAGACAACCTTTTCCACCTTTTTCTACAATCTCTCCTATCCTGTATTTCTCGCTAATTAATATGCAGGGTGCTATAGCTGAATTGTTGTCTAAATGATGCAAAAATAAAAATAACACTGACATCTCAATTTTAACAGATATATTTACCAAAATTACACAAAAATATCTTCACAAACTAAGAGTAAATTTATTCAATAATATATTCAGTTTTTCTTAGACAACCTTTTCCACCTTTTTCACACTCTCTCCCCTATCCTGTATTTCGCTAATTACTATGCAGGGTGCTATAGCTGAATTGTTGTCTAAATGATGCAAAAATAAAAATAACACCGACATCTCAATTTTAACAGATATATTTTTACCAAAATTACACAAAAATATCTTCACAAACTTAAGAGTAAATTTACATTCAATAATATATTCAGTTTTTCTTAGACAACCTTTTCCACCTTTTTCTACACCCTCCTATCCTGTATTTCTCGCTAATTAATATGCAGGGTGCTATAGCTGAATTGTTGTCTAAATGATGCAAAAATAAAAATAACACCGACATCTCAATTTTAACAGATATATTTACCAAAATTACACAAAAATATCTTCACAAACTTAAGAGTAAATTTATTCAATAATATATTCAGTTTTTCTTAGACAACCTTTTCCACCTTTTCTACAATCTCTCCTATCCTGTATTTCTCGCCTAATTAATATGCAGGGTGCTATAGCTTGAATGTTGTCTAAATGATGCAAAAAAATAAAAAATAACACCGACATCTCAATTTTAACAGATATATTTACTAAAATTACACAAAAATATCTTCACAAACTTAAGAGTAAATTTATTCAATAATATATTCAGTTTTTCTTAGACAACCTTTTCCACCTTTTTCTACACTTCCTATCCTGTATTTCTTGCTAATTACCACATGCAGGGTGCTATAGCTGAATTGTTGTCCAAATGATGCAAAAATAAAATAACACCGACATCTCAATTTTAACAGATATATTTACCAAAATTACACAAAAATATCTTCACAAACTTAAGAGTAAATTTATTCAATAATATATTCAGTTTTTCTTAGACAACCTTTTCCACCTTTTTTCACACTCTCTCCTATCCTGTATTTCTCGCTAATTAATATGCAGGGTGCTATAGCTGAATTGTTGTCTAAATGATGCAAAATAAAAATAACACCGACATCTCAATTTTAACAGATATATTTACCAAAATTACACAAAAATATCTTCACAAACTTAAGAGTAAATTTATTCAATAATATATTCAGTTTTTCTTAGACAACCTTTTCCACCTTTTTCTACACTCTCTCCTATCCTGTATTTCTCGCTAATTAATATGCAGGGTGCTATAGCTGAATTGTTGTCTAAATGATGCAAAAATAAAAATAACACCGACATCTCAATTTTAACAGATATGCATTTACCAAAAATTACACAAAAATATCTTCACAAACTTAAGAGTAAATTTATTCAATAATATATTCAGTTTTTCTTAGACAACCTTTTCCACCTTTTCTTACACTCTCTCCCTATCCTGTATTTCTCGCTAATTAATATGCAGGGGTGCTATAGCTGAATTGTTGTCTAAATGATGCAAAAATAAAAATAATACTGACATCTCAATTTTAACAGATATATTTACCAAAATTACACAAAAATATCTTCACAAACTTAAGAGTAAATTTATTCAATAATATATTCAGTTTTTCTTAGACAACCTTTTCCACCTTTTTCTACACTCTCTCCTATCCTGTATTTCTGCCAATTAATATGCAGGGTGCTATAGCTGAATTGTTGTCTAAATGATGCAAAATAAAAATAATACTGACATCTCAATTTTAACAGATATATTTACCAAAATTACACAAAAAAATATCTTCACAAACTTAAGAGTAAATTTATTCAATAATATATTCAGTTTTTCTTAGACAACCTTTTCCACTTTTCTACACTCTCTCCTATCCTGTATTTCGCTAATTAATATGCAGGGTGCTATAGCTGAATTGTTGTCTAAATGATGCAAAAATAAAAATAATACTGACATCTCAATTTTAACAGATATATTTACCAAAATTACACAAAAATATCTTCACAAACTTAAGAGTAATTCTATTCAATAATATATTCAGTTTTTCTTAGACAACCTTTTCCACCTTTTTCTACACTCTCTCCTATCCTGTATTTCTCGCTAATTAATATGCAGGGTGCTATAGCTGAATTGTTGTCTAAATGATGCAAAATAAAAATAATACTGACATCTCAATTTTAACAGATATATTTACCAAAATTACACAAAATATCTTCACAAACTTAAGAGTAAATTTATTCAATAATATATTCAGTTTTTCTTAGACAACCTTTTCCACCTTTTTCTACACTCTCTCCTATCCTGTATTTCTCGCTAATTAATATGCAGGGTGCTATAGCTGAATTGTTGTCTAAATGATGCAAAAATAAAAATAATACTGACATCTCAATTTTAACATTATATTTACCAAAATTACACAAAAATATCTTCACAAACTTAAGAGTAAATTTATTCAATAATATATTCAGTTTCTTCAGACAACCTTTTCCACCTTTTTCTACACTCTCTCCTATCCTGTATTTCTCGCTAATTAATATGCAGGGTGCTATAGCTGAATTGTTGTCTAAATGATGCAAAAATAAAAATAATACTGACATCTCAATTTTAACAGATATATTTACCAAAATTACACAAAAATATCTTCACAAACTTAAGAGTAAATTTATTCAATAATATATTCAGTTTTTCTTAGACAACCTTTTCCACCTTTTTCTACACTCTCTCCTATCCTGTATTTCTCGCTAATTAATATGCAGGGTGCTATAGCTGGAATTGTTGTCTAAATGATGCAAAAATAAAAATAATACTGACATCTCAATTTTAACAGATATATTTACCAAAATTACACAAAAATATCTTCACAAACTTAAGAGTAAATTTATTCAATAATATATTCAGTTTTTCTTAGACAACCTTTTCCACCTTTTTCTACACTCTCCTATCCTGTATTTCTCGCTAATTAATATGCAGGGTGCTATAGCTGAATTGTTGTCTAAATGATGCAAAAATAAAATAATACTGACATCTCAATTTTAACAGATATATTTACCAAAATTACACAAAAATATTCACAAACTTAAGAGTAAATTTATTCAATAATATATTCAGTTTTTCTTAGACAACCTTTTTCCACCTTTTTCTACACTCTCTCCTATCCTGTATTTCTCGCTAATTAATATGCAGGGTGCTATAGCTGAATTGTTGTCTAAATGATGCAAAAATAAAAATAATACTGACATCTCAATTTTAACAGATATATTTACCAAAATTACACAAAAATATCTTCACAAACTTAAGAGTAAAATTTATTTAATAATATATTCAGTTTTTCTTAGACAACCTTTTCCACCTTTTTCTACACTCTCTCCTATCCTGTATTTCTCGCTAATTAATATGCAGGGTGCTGGGCTGAATTGTTGTCTAAATGATGCAAAAATAAAAATAACACTGACATCTCAATTTTAACAGATATATTTACCAAAATTACACAAATATCTTCACAAACTTAAGAGTAAATTTATTCAATAATATATTCAGTTTTTCTTAGACAACCTTTTCCACCTTTTTCTACAATCTCTCCTATCCTGTATTTCTCGCTAATTAATATGCAGGGTGCTATAGCTGAATTGTTGTCTAAATGATGCAAAAATAAAATAACACTGACATCTCAATTTTAACAGATATATTTACCAAAATTACACAAAAATATCTTCACAAACTTAAAAGAGTAAATTTATTCAATAATATATTCAGTTTTTCTTAGAGAACCTTTTTTCCACCTTTTTCTACACTCTCTCCTATCCTGTATTTCTCGCTAATTAATATGCAGGGTGCTATAGCTGAATTGTTGTCTAAATGATGCAAAAATAAAAAAATAACACCGAGCATCTCAATTTTAAGATATATTTTTACCAAAATTACACAAAAATATCTTCACAAACTTAAGAGTAAATTTATTCAATATATTCAGTTTTTCTAGACAACCTTTTCTCCACCTTTCTTTCTACACTCTCTCCTATCCTGTATTTCGCCAATTAATATGCAGGGTGCTATAGCTGAATTGTTGTCTAAATGATGCAAAAATAAAATAACACTGACATCTCAATTTTAACAGATATATTACCAAAATTACACAGCAAAATATCTTCACAAACTTATAAATTTATCAATAATATATTCAGTTTTTCTTAGACAACCTTTCAATTTTTCACACTTTATCCTGTATTTCTCGCTAATTAATACAGAAAGAAAAGTTTGAATGCCTATGTTCCAAAATGATGCAAAAAATAAAATAACACCTACATAATTCAATTTTAAATAAGATATAATACCAAAACACAAAATATTCTCACAAACTTAAGAGTAAATTTATTCAATAATATATTCAGTTTTTTTCTTAGACAACTCTTCATCTTTTTCTACACTCTCTCCTACCTCTGTATTTCTCGCTAATTAATATGCAGGGTGCTATAGCGAACTGTTGTCTAAATGATGCAAAATAAAAATAATACTGACATCTCAATTTTAACAGATATATTTACCAAAATTACACAAAAATATCTTCACAAACTTAAGAGTAAATTTATTCAATAATATATTCAGTTTTTCTTAATAACCTTTTCCACCTTTTCTACACTCTCTCCTATCCTGTATTTCGCTAATTAATAGCAGGGTGCTATAGTTGAATTGTTGTCTAAATGATGCAAAATAAAATAACACTGACATTCCAATTTTAACAGATATATTTACCAAAATTGTAAAAATATCTTCACAAATCAAGAGTAAATTTATTCAATAATATATTCAGTTTTTCTTAGACAACCTTTTCCACCTTTTCTACACTCTCTCCTATCCTGTATTTCTCGCTAATTAATATGCAGGGTGCTATAGCTGAATTGTTGTCTAAATGATGCAAAAATAAAAATAATACTGACATCTCAATTTTAACAGATATATTTACCAAAATTACACAAAAATATCTTCACAAACTTAAGAGTAATTTATTAACTGTCATATTCAGTTTTTCTTAGACAACCTTTTCCATCTTTTTCTACACTCTCCTATCCTGTATTTCTGCTAATATGTATATGCTATAGCTGAATTGTTGTCTGGAACATGCAAAAATAAAATAATACTTATCCAATTTTAACAGATATATTTACCAAAATTACACAAAATATCTTATTAAACTAAGAGTAAATTTTTATTCAATAATATATTCGCTCTTTCAAGGTCCTTTTTCCTCACCTTTTTTTCACACTCTCTCCTTAATTTTATTTCTCAAGCTAATTAATATGTATATGCTATAGCTGAATATTGTCTAAATGATGCAAAAATAAAAATAACACTGACATCTCAATTTTAACAGATATATTTACCAAAATTACACACAAAAATATCTTCACAAACTTAAGAGTAAATTTATTCAATAATATATTCAGTTTTTCTTACTGTCCTTCACCTTTTTCTACACTCTCTCCTATCTGTATTTCTCGCTAATTAATATGCAGGGTGCTATAGCTAATTGTTGTCTTAAATGATGCAAAATAAAATAACACTGACATTCAATTCTTAACAGATATATTTACCAAAATTTACACAAAATATTCTTACAAACTTAAGAGTAACTCTTATTCAACAATATATTCCAGTTTAGACAACCTTTTCCACCTTTTCACACTCTATCCTGTATTTCTAATTAATATGCAGGGTGCTATAGAAATAAATTTGTTGTTCAAATGATGCAAAATAAAAATAACACTGATACTTAACTTTAACAGATATATTTACCAAAATTACACAAAAATATCTTCACAAACTTAAGAGCAAATTTATTCAATAATATATTCAGTTTTTCTTAGACAACCTTTTCCACCTTTTCTACACTCTCTCCTATCCTGCATTTCTCATTAATTAATATGGCAGGGTACAGAATGAAATTGTTGTCTAAATGATGCAAAAATAAAATAACACTGACATCTCAATTTTAACAGATATATTTACCAAAATTACACAAAAAAATATCTTCACAAACTAAGAGTAAATTTATTCAATAATATATTCAGTTTTTCTTAGACAACCTTTTCCACCTTTTTCTACACTCTCTCCTATCCTGTATTTCTCGCTAATTAATATGCAGGGTGCTATAGCTGAATTGTTATTCAAATGATGCAAAATAAAAATAATACTGACATCTCTCAATTTTAAATAGATATATTTACCAAAATTACACAAAAATATCTTCACAAACTTAAGAGTAAATTTATTCAATAATATATTCAGTTTTTCTTAGACAACCTTTTCCACCTTTTTCTACACTCTCTCCTATCCTTGCATTTCTGCCAATTAATATGCAGGGTGCTATAGCTGAATTGTTGTCTAAATGATGCAAAAATAAAAAAATAACACTGACATCTCAATTTTAACAGATATATTTACCAAAATTTCATACAAAATATCTTCACAAACTTAATAGGTATAAATTTATTCAATAATATATTCAGTTTTTCTTAGACAACCTTTTCCACCTTTTTCTACACTCTCTCCTATCCTGTATTTCGCTAATTAATATGCAGGGTGCTATAGCTGAATTGTTGTCTAAATGATGCAAAAATAAAAATAACACTGAGACCAATTTTAACAGATATATTTACCATACCAGACAAAAATATCTTCACAAACTTAAGAGTAAATTTATTCAATAATATATTCAGTTTTTCTTAGACAACCTTTTCCACCTTTTTCTACACTCTCCTATCCTGTATTTCTCGCTAATTAATATGCAGGGTGCTATAGCTGAATTGTTGTCTAAATGATGCAAAAATAAAAATAACACCGACATCTCAATTTTAACAGATATATTTACCAAAATTACACAAAAATATCTTCACAAACTTAAGAGTAAATTTATTCAATAATATATTCAGTTTTTCTTAGACAACCTTTTCCACCTTTTTCTACACTCTCTCCTATCCTGTATTTCTCGCTAATTAATATGCAGGGTGCTATAGCTGAATTGTTGTCTAAATGATGCAAAAATAAAAGTACACTGACATCTCAATTTTAACAGATATATTTACCAAAAATTACACAAAAATATCTTCACAAACTTAAGAGTAAATTTGTCTAATAATATATTCAGTTTTTCTGGGACAACCTCCTTTTCCACCTTTTTCTACACTCTCTCCTATCCTGTATTTCTCGCTAATTAATATGAAAGGTAGTTTAATTGTTGTCTAAATGATGCAAAAATAAAATAACACTTTCACATCTCAATTTTAACAGATATATTTACCAAAATTACACAAAAATATCTTCACAAACTTAAGAGTAAATTTATTCAATAATATATTCAGTTTTTCTCTAGACAACCTTTTCCACCTTTTCTGCCACTCTTCCTATCCTGTATTTCTCGCTAATTAATATGCAGGGTGCTATAAAGAATTGTTGTTCTAAATGATGCAAAATAAAAATAACACTGATGGTCTCAATTTTAACAGATATATTTACCAAAATTACACAAAAATATCTTCACAAACTTAAGAGTAAATTTATTCAATAATATATTCAAGTTTTTCTTAGACAACCTTTTCCACCTTTTTCTACACTCTCCTATCCTGTATTTCTCGCTAATTAATATGCAGGGTGCTATAGCTGAATTGTTGTCTAAATGATGCAAAAATAAAAATAACACTGACATCTCAATTTTAACAGATATATTTACCAAAATTACACAAAAATATCTTCACAAACTTAAGAGTAAATTTATTCAATAATATATTCAGTTTTTCTTAGACAACCTTTTCCACCTTTTTCTACACTCTCTCCTATCCTGTATTTCTCGCTAATTAATATGCAGGGTGCTATAGCTGAATTGTTGTCTAAATGATGCAAAAATAAAAATAACACTGACATCTCAATTTTAACAGATATATTTACCAAAATTACACAAAAATATCTTCACAAACTTAAGAGTAAATTTATTCAATAATATATTCAGTTTTTCTTAGACAACCTTTTCCACCTTTTTCTACACTCTCTCCTATCCTGTATTTCTCGCTAATTAATATGCAGGGTGCTATAGCTGAATTGTTGTCTAAATGATGCAAAAATAAAAATAATACTGACATCTCATTTTATTCAATCTCTCATTCAATC
>JBBBDQ010027958.1:0-15077 GCA_037127315.1 Ascarosepion bandense | reverse complement strand
GGTAAAATTAGCCTTGTACCACTTAATTGTTTCATATTCACTAACTTAATTATAATAAAAATAAAGATTGGTAAAATTAGCCTTGTACCACTTAATTGTTTCATATTCACTAACTTAATTATAATAAAAATAAAGATTGGTAAAATTAGCCTTGTACCACTTAATTGTTTCATATTCACTAACTTAATTATAATAAAAATAAAGATTGGTAAAATTAGCCTTGTACCACTTAATTGTTTCATATTCACTAACTTAATTATAATAAAAATAAAGATTGGTAAAATTAGCCTTGTACCACTTAATTGTTTCATATTCACTAACTTAATTATAATAAAAATAAAGATTGGTAAAATTAGCCTTGTACCACTTAATTGTTTCATATTCACTAACTTAATTATAATAAAAATAAAGATTGGTAAAATTAGCCTTGTACCACTTAATTGTTTCATATTCACTAACTTAATTATAATAAAAATAAAGATTGGTAAAATTAGCCTTGTACCACTTAATTGTTTCATATTCACTAACTTAATTATAATAAAAATAAAGATTGGTAAATTAGCCTTGTACCACTTAATTGTTTCATATTCACTAACTTAATTATAATAAAAATAAGATTGGTAAAATTAATGTACCACTTAATTGTTTCATATTCACTAACTTAATTATAATAAAAATAAAGATTGTTAAAATTAGCCTTGTACCACTTAATTGTTTCATATTCACTAACTTAATTATAATAAAAATAAAGATTGGTAAAATTAGCCTTGTACCACTTAATTGTTTCATATTCACTAACTTAATTATAATAAAAATAAAGATTGGTAAAATTAGCCTTGTACCACTTAATTGTTTCATATTCACTAACTTAATTATAATAAAAATAAAGATTGGTAAAATTAGCCTTGTACCACTTAATTGTTTGATATTCACTAACTTAATTATAATAAAAATAAAGATTGGTAAATTAGCCATACACTTAATTGTTTCATATTCACTAACTTAATTATAATAAAAATAAGATTGGTAAAATTAATGACACCCTTAATTGTTTCATATTCACTAACTTAATTATAATAAAAATAAAGATTGGTAAAATTAGCCTTGTACCACTTAATTGTTTGATATTCACTAACTTAATTATAATAAAAATAAAGATTGGTAAAATTAGCCTTGTACCACTTAATTGTTTCATATTCACTAACTTAATTATAATAAAAATAAAGATTGGTAAAATTAGCCTTGTACCACTTAATTGTTCTATTCATAACTTAATTATAATAAAAATAAAGATTGGTAAGAATTAGCCTTGTACCACTTAATTGTTTCATATTCACTAACTTAATTATAATAAAAATAAAGATTGGTAAAATTGTATACCATAGTGTTCATATTCACTAACTTAATTATAATAAAAAATAAAGATTGGTAAAATTAGCCTTGTACCACTTAATTGTTTGATATTCACTAACTTAATTATAATAAAAATAAAGATTGGTAAAATTAGCCTTGTACCACTTAATTGTTTGATATTCACTAACTTAATTATATTAAAAATAAAGATTGGTAAAATTAGCCTTGTACCACTTAATTGTTTGATATTCACTAACTTAATTATAATAAAAATAAAGATTGGTAAAATTAGCCTTGTACCACTTAATTGTTTGATATTCACTAACTTAATTATAATAAAAATAAAGATTGGTAAAATTAAGCCTTGTACCACTTAATTGTTTGATATTCACTAACTTAATTATAATAAAAATAAAGATTGGTAAAATTAGCCTTGTACCACTTAATTGTTTGATATTCACTAACTTAATTATAATAAAAATAAAGATTAGTAAAATTAGCCTTGTACCACTTAATTGTTTGATATTCACTAACTTAATTATAATAAAAATAAAGATTGGTAAAATTAGCCTTGTACCACTTAATTGTTTCATATTCACTAACTTAATTATAATAAAAATAAAGATTGGTAAAATTAGCCTTATTGCCACTTAATTGTTCATATTCACTAACTTAATTATAATAAAAATAAAGATTGGTAAAATTAATACCTTGTACCACTTAATTGTTTCATATTCACTAACTTAATTATAATAAAAATAAAGATTGGTAAAATTAGCCTTGTACCACTTAATTGTTTCATATTCACTAACTTAATTATAATAAAAATAAAGATTGGTAAAATTGTACATAATTGTTTCATATTCACTAACTTAATTATAATAAAAATAAAGATTGGTAAAATTAGCCTTGTACCACTTAATTGTTTCATATTCACTAACTTAATTATAATAAAAATAAAGATTGGTAAAATTAGCCTTGTACCACTTAATTGTTTGATATTCACTAACTTAATTATAATAAAAATAAAGATTGGTAAAATTAGCCTTGTACCACTTAATTGTTTGATATTCACTAACTTAATTATAATAAAAATAAAGATTGGTAAAATTAGCCTTGTACCACTTAATTGTTTGATATTCACTAACTTAATTATAATAAAAATAAAGAGATTAGTAATTAGCCTTGTACCACTTATTGTTTGATATTCATTAACTTAATTATAATAAAAATAAAGATTGGTAAAATTAGCCTTGTACCACTTAATTGTTTGATATTCACTAACTTAATTATAATAAAAATAAGATTGGTAAAATTAGCCTTGTACCACTTAATTGTTTGATATTCACTAACTTAATTATAATAATAAAAATAAAGATTGGTAAAATTAGCCTTGTACCACTTAATTGTTTCATATTCACTAACTTAATTATAATAAAAATAAAGATTGGTAAAATTAGCCTTGTACCACTTAATTGTTTCATATTCACTAACTTAATTATAATAAAAATAAAGATTGGTAAAATTAGCCTTGTACCACTTAATTGTTTCTATTCACTAACTTAATTATAATAAAAATAAAGATTGGTAAAATTAGCCTTGTACCACTTAATTGTTTCATATTCACTAACTTATTTATAATAAAAATAAAGATTGGTAAAATTAGCCTTGTACCACTTAATTGTTTCATATTCACTAACTTAATTATAATAAAAATAAAGATTGGTAAAATTAGCCTTGTACCACTTAATTGTTTCATATTCACTAACTTAATTATAATAAAAATAAAGATTGGTAAAATTAGCCTTGTGCCACTTAATTGTTTCATATTCACTAACTTAATTATAATAAAAATAAAGATTGGTAAAATTAGCCTTGTACCACTTAATTGTTTCATATTCACTAACCAAATTATAATAAAAATAAAGATTGGTAAAATTAGCCTTGTACCACTTAATTGTTTCATATTCACTAACTTAATTATAATAAAAATAAAGATTGGTAAAATTAGCCTTGTACCACTTAATTGTTTGATATTCACTAACTTAATTATAATAAAAATAAAGATTGGTAAAATTAGCCTTGTACCACTTAATTGTTTCATATTCACTAACTTAATTATAATAAAAATAAAGATTGGTAAAATTAGCCTTGTACCACTTAATTGTTTCATATTCACTAACTTAATTATAATAAAAATAAGATTAGTAAGGTAGCCTTGTACCACTTAATTGTTTGATATTCACTAACTTAATTATAATAAAAATAAAGATTGGTAAAATTAGCCTTGTACCACTTAATTGTTTGATATTCACTAACTTAATTATAATAAAAATAAAGATTGGTAAAAATTAAGCGCGCACCACTTAATTGTTTGATATTCACTAACTTAATTATAATAAAAATAAAGATTGGTAAAATTAGCCTTGTACCACTTAATTGTTTCATATTCACTAACTTAATTATAATAAAAATAAAGATTGGTAAAATTAGCCTTGTACCACTTAATTGTTTGATATTCACTAACTTTAATTATAATAAAAATAAAGATTGGTAAAATTAGCCTTGTACCACTTAATTGTTTCATATTCACTAACTTAATTATAATAAAAATAAAGATTGGTAAAATTAGCCTTGTACCACTTAGTGTTTGATATTCACTAACTTAATTATAATAAAAATAAAGATTGGTAAAATTAGCCTTGTACCACTTAATTGTTTCATATTCACTAACTTAATTATAATAAAAATAAGATTGGTAAAATTAGCCTTGTACCACTTAATTGTTTGATATTTCACTAACTTAATTATAATAAAAATAAAGATTGGTAAAATTAGCCTTGTACCACTTAATTGTTTCATATTCACTAACTTAATTATAATAAAAATAAAGATTGGTAAAATTAGCCTTGTACCACTTAATTGTTTCATATTCACCTAACTTAATTATAATAAAAATAAAGATTGGTAAAATTAGCGCCCTTACTTAATTTATTTCATATTCACTAACTTAATTATAATAAAAATAAAGATTGGTAAAATTAGCCTTGTACCACTTAATTGTTTCATATTCACTAACTTAATTATAATAAAAATAAAGATTGGTAAAATTAATAGCACGTAATTGTTTGATATTCACTAACTTAATTATAATAAAAATAAAGATTGGTAAAATTAGCCTTGTACCACTTAATTGTTTCATATTCACTAACTTAATTATAATAAAAATAAAGATTGGTAAAATTAGCCTTGTACCACTTAATTGTTTCATATTCACTAACTTAATTATAATAAAAATAAAGATTGGTAAATTAGCCTTGTACCACTTAATTTGTTTCATATTCACTAACTTAATTATAATAAAAATAAAGATTGGTAAAATTAGCCTTGTACCACTTAATTGTTTGATATTCACTAACTTAATTATAATAAAAATAAAGATTGGTAAAATTAGCCTTGTACCACTTAATTGTTTGATATTCACTAACTTAATTATAATAAAAATAAAGATTGATAAAATTATTGCTTGTACCACTTAATTGTTTCATATTCACTAACTTAATTATAATAAAAATAAAGATTGGTAAAATTAGCCTTGTACCACTTAATTGTTTGATATTCACTAACTTAATTGTAATAAAAATAAAGATTGGTAAAATTAGCCTTGTACCACTTAATTGTTTCATATTCACTAACTTAATTATAATAAAAATAAAGATTGGTAAAATTAGCCTTGTACCCCATAATTGTTTCATATTCACTAACTTAATTATAATAAAAATAAAGATTGGTAAAGTGTGTATTACCACTTAATTGTTTCATATTCTGCTTAATTATAATAAAAATAAAGATTGGTAAAATTAGCCTTGTACCACTTAATTGTTTCATATTCACTAACTTTAATTATAATAAAAATAAAGATTGGTAAAATTAGCCTTGTACCACTTAATTGACTGATATTCACTAACTTAATTATAATAAAAATAAAGATTGGTAAAATTAGCCTTGTACCACTTAATTGTTTCATATTCACTAACTTAATTATAATAAAAATAAAGATTGGTAAAATTAGCCTTGTACCACTTAATTGTTTCATATTCACTAACTTAATTATAATAAAAATAAAGATTGTTAAAATTAGCCTTGTACCACTTAATTGTTGTTTGATATTCACTAACTTAATTATAATAAAAATAAAGATTGGTAAAATTAGCCATGTACCACTTAATTGTTTGATATTCACTAACTTAATTATAATAAAAATAAAGATTGGTAAAATTAGCCTTGTACCACTTAATTGTTTCATATTCACTAACTTAATTATAATAAAAATAAAGATTGGTAAAATTAGCCTTGTACCACTTAATTGTTTCATATTCACTAACTTAATTATAATAAAAATAAGATTGGTAAAATTAGCCTTGTACCACTTAATTGTTTCATATTCACTAACTTAATTATAATAAAAATAAAGATTGGTAAAATTAATATTACCCTTAATTGTTTCATATTCACTAACTTAATTATAATAAAAATAAAGATTGGTGAAATTAGCCTTGTACCATAATTGTTTCATATTCACTGACAATTATAATAAAAATAAAGATTGGTAAAATTAGCCTTGTACCACTTAATTGTTTCATATTCACTAACTTAATTATAATAAAAATAAAGATTGGTAAAATTAGCCTTGCATACCCATAATTGTTTCATATTCACTAACTTAATTATAATAAAAATAAAGATTGGTAAAATTAGCCTTGTACCACTTAATTGTATTGTTTCATATTCACTAACTTAATTATAATAAAAATAAAGATTGGTAAAATTAGCCTTGTACCACTTAATTGTTTCATATTCACTAACTTAATTATAATAAAAATAAAGATTGGTAAAATTATTGTGTACCACTTAATTGTTTGATATTCACTAACTTAATTATAATAAAAATAAAAAGATTGGTAAAATTAGCCTTGTACCACTTAATTGTTTCATATTCACTAACTTAATTATAATAAAAATAAAGATTGGTAAAATTAGCCTTGTACCACTTAATTGTTTCATATTCACTAACTTAATTATAATAAAAATAAAGATTGGTAAAAATTAGCCTTGTACACTTAATTGTTTGATATTCACTAACTTAATTATAATAAAAATAAAGATTGGTAAAATTAGCCTTGTACCACTTAATTGTTTCATATTCACTAACTTAATTATAATAAAAATAAAGATTGGTAAAGTAGCCTTGTACCATAATTGTTTGATATTCACTAACTTAATTATAATAAAAATAAAGATTGGTAAAATTAGCCTTGTACCACTTAATTGTTTCATATTCACTAACTTAATTATAATAAAAATAAAGATTGGTAAAATTAGCCTTGTACCACTTAATTGTTTGATATTCACTAACTTAATTATAATAAAAATAAAGATTGGTAAAATTAGCCTTGTACCACTTAATTGTTTCATATTCACTAACTTAATTATAATAAAAATAAAGATTGGTAAAATTAGCCTTGTACCACTTAATTGTTTGATATTCACTAACTTAATTATAATAAAAATAAAGATTGGTAAAATTAGCCTTGTACCACTTAATTGTTTCATATTCACTAACTTAATTATAATAAAAATAAAGATTGGTAAATTAGCCTTGTACCACTTAATTGTTTCATATTCATAACTTAATTATAATAAAAATAAAGATTGGTAAAATTAGCCTTGTACCATAATTGTTTGATATTCACTAACTTAATTATATAATAAAAATAAAGATTGGTAAATTAGCCTTGTACCACTTAATTGTTTCATATTCAACAACAATTATAATAAAAATAAAGATTGGTAAAATTAGCCTTGTACCACTTAATTGTTTCATATTCACTAACTTAATTATAATAAAAATAAAGATTGGTAAAATTAGCCTTGTACCACTTAATTGTTTCATATTCACTAACTTAATTATAATAAAAATAAAGATTGGTAAATTAGCCTTGTACCACTTAATTGTTTCATATTCACTAACTTAATTATAATAAAAATAAAGATTGGTAAAATTAGCCTTGTACCACTTAATTGTTTCATATTCACTAACTTAATTATAATAAAAATAAAGATTGGTAAAATTAGCCTTGTACCACTTAATTGTTTCATATTCGCTAGCAATTATAATAAAAATAAAGATTGGTAAAATTAGCCTTGTACCACTTAATTGTTTCATATTCACTAACTTAATTATAATAAAATAAAGATTAGTAAAATTAGCCTTGTACCACTTAATTGTTTCATATTCACTAACTTAATTATAATAAAAATAAAGATTGGTAAAATTAGCCTTGTACCACTTAATTGTTTCATATTTAACTAACTTAATTATAATAAAAATAAAGATTGGTAAATTAGCCTTGTACCACTTAATTGTTTGATATTCACTAACTTAATTATAATAAAAATAAAGATTGAGGTAAAATTAGCCTTGTACCAACTAATTGTTTGATATTCACTAACCCAATTATAATAAAAATAAAGATTGGTAAAATTAGCCTTGTACCACTTAATTGTTTCATATTCACTAACTTAATTATAATAAAAATAAGAAGATTGGTAAAATTAGCCGCTTGTACCACTTAATTGTTTGATATTCACTAACTTAATTATAATAAAAATAAAGATTGGTAAAATTAGCCTTGTACCACTTAATTGTTTCATATTCACTAACTTAATTATAATAAAAATAAGATTGGTAAAATTAGCCTTGTACCACTTAATTGTTTGATATTCACTAACTTAATTATAATAAAAATAAAGATTGGTAAAATTAGCCTTGTACCACTTAATTGTTTCATATTCACTAACTTAATTATAATAAAAATAAAGATTGGTAAAATTAGCCTTGTACCACTTAATTGTTTGATATTCACTAACTTAATTATAATAAAAATAAGATTGGTAAAATTGTATGTACCACTTAATTGTTTCATATTCACTAACTTAATTATAATAAAAATAAAGATTGGTAAAATTAGCCTTGTACCACTTAATTGTTTGATATTCACTAACTTAATTATAATAAAAATAAAGATTGGTAAAATTAGCCTTGTACCACTTAATTGTTTCATATTCACTAACTTAATTATAATAAAAATAAAGATTGGTAAAATTAGCCTTGTACCATAATTGTTTGATATTCACTAACTTAATTATAATAAAAATAAAGATTGGTAAAATTAGCCTTGTACCACTTAATTGTTTCATATTCACTAACTAATTATAATAAAAATAGATTGGCAAATTAGCCTTGTACCACTTAATTGTTTCATATTCACTAACTTAATTATAATAAAATAAAGATTGGTAAAATTAGCCTTGTACCACTTAATTGTTTGATATTCACTAACTTAATTATAATAAAAATAAAGATTGGTAAAATTAGCCTTGTACCATAATTGGTTTGATATTCCACTAACTTAATTATAATAAAAATAAAGATTGGTAAAATTGGCCTTGTACCACTTAATTGTTTGATATTCACTAACTTAATTATAATAGAAATAGATTGGTAAAATTAGCCTTGTACCACTTAATTGTTTGATATTCACTAACTTAATTATAATAAAAATAAAGATTGGTAAAATTAGCCTTGTACCACTTAATTGTTTGATATTCATAAGCAATTATAATAAAAATAAAGATTGGTAAAATTAGCCTTGTACCACTTAATTGTTTGATATTCACTAACTTAATTATAATAAAAATAAAGATTGGTAAAATTAGCCTTGTACCACTTAATTGTTTCATATTCACTAACTTAATTATATCAAAAATAAAGATTGGTAAAATTAGCCTTGTACCACTTAATTGTTTCATATTCACTAACTTAATTATAATAAAAATAAAGATTGGTAAAATTAGCCTTGTACCACTTAATTGTTTCATATTCACTAACTTAATTATAATAAAAATAAAGATTGGTAAAATTAGCCTTGTACCACTTAATTGTTTCATATTCACTAACTTAATTATAATAAAAATAAAGATTGGTAAAATTAGCCTTGTACCACTTAATTGTTTCATATTCACTAACTTAATTATAATAAAAATAAAGATTGGTAAAATTAGCCTTATTACCACTTAATTGTTTCATATTCACTAACTTAATTATAATAAAAATAAGATTGGTAAAATTAGCCTTGTACCACTTAATTGTTTCATATTCACTAACTTAATTATAATAAAAATAAAGATTGGTAAAATTAGCCTTGTACCATGGTGTTTCATATTCACTAACTTAATTATAATAAAAATAAAGATTGGTAAAATTAGCCTTGTACCACTTAATTGTTTCATATTCACTAACTTAATTATAATAAAAATAAAGATTGGTAAAATTAGCCTTGTACCACTTAATTGTTTCATATTCACTAACTTAATTATAATAAAAATAAAGATTGGTAAAATTAGCCTTGTACCACTTAATTGTTTCATATTCACTAACTTAATTATAATAAAAATAAAGATTGGTAAAATTAGCCTTGTACCACTTAATTGTTTCATATTCCGCTACTTAATTATAATAAAAATAAGATTGGTAAAAATTAGCCTTGTACCACTTAATTGTTTCATATTCACTAACTTAATTATAATAAAAATAAAGATTGGTAAAATTGGCATACCCTTAATTGTTTGATATTCACTAACTAATTATAATAAAAATAAAGATTGGTAAAATTAGCCTTGTACCACTTAATTGTTTCATATTCACTAACTTAATTATAATAAAAATAAAGATTGGTAAAATTAGCCTTGTACTTAATTGTTTCATATTCACTAACTTAATTATAATAAAAATAAAGATTGGTAAAATTAGCCTTGTACCACTTAATTGTTTGATATTCACTAACTTAATTATAATAAAAATAAAGATTGGTAAAATTAGCCTTGTACCACTTAATTGTTTGATATTCACTAACTTAATTATAATAAAAATAAAGATTGGTAAAATTAGCCTTGTACCACTTAATTGTTTGATATTCACTAACTTAATTATAATAAAAATAAAGATTGGTAAAATTAGCCTTGTACCACTTAATTGTTTCATATTCACCTAACTTAATTATAATAAAAATAAAGATTGGTAAAATTAGCCTTGTACCACTTAATTGTTTGATATTCACTAACTTAATTATAATAAAAATAAAGATTGAAGTATAGCCTTGTACCACTTAATTGTTTCATATTCACTAACTTAATTATAATAAAAATAAAGATTGGTAAAATTAGCCTTGTACCACTTAATTGTTTCATATTCACTAACTTAATTATAATAAAATAAAGATTGGTAAAATTAGCCTTGTACCAGCAATTGTTTCATATTCACTAACTTAATTATAATAAAAATAAAGATTGGTAAAATTAGCCTTGTACCACTTAATTGTTTCATATTCACTAACCCAATTATAATAAAAATAAAGATTGGTAAAATTAATGGCACCACTTAATTGTTTCATATTCACTAACTTAATTATAATAAAAATAAAGATTGGTAAAATTAAATTTGTACCACTTAATTGTTTCATATTCACTAACTTAACAGTAATAAAAATAAAGATTGGTAAAATTAGCCTTGTACCACTTAATTGTTTCATATTCACTAACTTAATTATAATAAAAATAAAGATTGGTAAAATTAGCCTTGTACCACTTAATTGTTTCATATTCACTAACTTAATTATAATAAAAATAAAGATTGGTAAAATTAGCCTTGTACCACTTAATTGTTTCATATTCATCAACTTAATTATAATAAAATAAAAGATTGGTAAAATTAGCCCGAAAATTAATTTAATTGTTTCATATTCACTAACTTAATTATAATAAAAATAAAGATTGGTAAAATTAGCCTTGTACCACTTAATTGTTTCATATTCACTAACTTAATTATAATAAAAATAAAGATTGGTAAAATTAGCCTTGTACCACTTAATTGTTTCATATTCACTAACTTAATTATAATAAAAATAAAGATTGGTAAAATTAGCCTTGTACCACTTAATTGTTTCATATTCACTAACTTAATTATAATAAAAATAAAGATTGGTAAAATTAGCCTTGTACCACTTAATTGTTTCATATTCACTAACTTAATTATAATAAAAATAAAGATTGGTAAAATTAGCCTTTGTACCACTTAACTGTTTCATATTCACTAACTTAATTATAATAAAAATAAAGATTGGTAAAATTAGCCTTGTACCACTTAATTGTTTCATATTCATTAACTTAATTATAATAAAAATAAAGATTGGTAAATTAGCTCTTGTACCACTTAATTGTTTCATATTCACTAACTTAATTATAATAAAAATAAAGATTGGTAAAATTAGCCTTGTACCACTTAATTGTTTCATATTCACTAACTTAATTATAATAAAAATAAAGATTGGTAAAATTAGCCTTGTACCACTTAATTGTTTCATATTCACTAACTTAATTATAATAAAAATAAAGATTGGTAAAATTAGCCTTGTACCAATTTAACGTTTTGATATTCACTAACTTAATTATAATAAAAATAAAGATTGGTAAAATTACTCTTGTACCATCTAAATGTTTGATATTCACTAACTTAATTATAATAAAAATAAAGATTGCAATGGCCCTAAATCACTTAATTGTTTGATATTCACTAACTTAATTATAATAAAAATAAAGATTGGTAAAATTAGCCTTGTACCACTTAATTGTTTCATATTCACTAACTTAATTATAATAAAAATAAAGATTGGTAAAATTAGCCTTGTACCACTTAATTGTTTCATATTCACTAACTTAATTAATAATAAAAATATAGATTGGTAAAATTAGTCTTGTACCACACTTAATTGTTTCATATTCACTAACTTAATTATAATAAAAAAATAAAGATTGGTAAAATTAGCCTTGTACCACTTAATTGTTTCATATTCACTAACTTAATTATAATAAAAATAAAGATTGGTAAAATTAGCCCTGTACCACTTAATTGTTTCATATTCACTAACTTAATTATAATAAAAATAAAGATTGGTAAAAATGCTAGTCTTGTACCACTTAAATAAGTCCATATTCACTAACTTAATTATAATAAAAATAAAGATTGGTAAAATTAGCCTTGTACCACTTAATTGTTTCATATTCACTAACTTAATTATAATAAAATAAAGATTGGTAAAATTAGCCTTGTACCATCAATTGTTTCATATTCAATTAACTAAATTTGCAATAAAAATAAAGATTGGTAAAATTACCTTGTACCACTTAATTGTTTCATATTCACTAACTTAATTATAATAAAAATAAAGATTGGTAAAATTAGCCTTGTACCACTTAATTGTTTCATATTCACTAACTTAATTATAATAAAAAATAAAGATTGGTAAAATTAGCCTTGTACCACTTAATTGTTTCATATTCACTAACTTAATTATAATAAAAATAAAGATTGGTAAAATTAGCCTTGTACCACTTAATTGTTTCATATTCACTAACTTAATTATAATAAAAATAAAGATTGGTAAAATTAGCCTTGTACCACTTAATTGTTTCATATTCACTAACTTAATTATAATAAAAATAAAGATTGGTAAAATCAGCTCAAAATAATTTAATTGTTTCATATTCACTAACTTAATTATAATAAAAATAAAGATTGGTAAAATTAGCCTTGTACCACTTAATTGTTTCTATATCTACTAACTTAATTATAATAAAAATAAAGATTGGTAAAATTAGCCTTGTACCACTTAATTGTTTCATATTCACTAACTTAATTATAATAAAATAAAGATTGGTAAAATTAGCCTTGTACCACTTAATTGTTTCATATTCACTAACTTAATTATAATAAAAATAAAGATTGGTAAAATTAATTTTGTACCACTTAATTGTTTCATATTCACTAACTTAATTATAATAAAAATAAAGATTGTAAACAGCCTTGTACCACTTAATTGTTTCATATTCACTAACTTAATTATAATAAAAATAAAGATTGGTAAAATTAGCCTTGTACCACTTAATTGTTTCATATTCACTAACTTAATTATAATAAAAATAAAGATTGGTAAAATTAGCCTTGTACCACTTAATTGTTTCATATTCACTAACTTAATTATATCAAAATAAAGATTGGTAAAATTAGCCTTGTACCACGTAATTGTTTCATATTCACTAACTGATTATAATAAAAATAAAAGATTGGTAAAATTAGCCTTGTACCACTTAATTGTTTCATATTCACTAACTTAATTATAATAAAAATAAAGATTGGTAAAATTAAATTTAAAACACTTAATTGCCTCATAATCAACTTAATTATAATAAAAATAAAGATTGGTAAAAATACGCCTTGTACCAATTTAATTGTTTCATATTCACTAACTTAATTATAATAAAAATAAAGATTGGTAAAATTAGCCTTGTACCACTTAATTGTTTCATATTCACTAATCCTAATTTTATAATAAAAATAAAGATTGGTAAAATTAGCCTTGTACCACTTAATTGTTTCATATTCACTAACTTAATTATAATAAAAATAAAGATTGGTAAAATTAGCCTTGTACCACTTAATTGTTTCATATTCACTAACTTAATTATAATTAAAAATAAAGATTGGTAAAATTAGCCTTGTACCACTTAATTGTTTCATATTCACTAACTTAATTATAATAAAAATAAAGATTGGTAAAATTAGTCTTTGTACCATAATTGTTTCATATTCACTAACTTAATTATAATAAAAATAAAGATTGGTAAAATTAGCCTTGTACCACTTAATTGTTTCATATTCACTAACTTAATTATAATAAAAATAAAGATTGGTAAAATTAGCCTTGTACCACTTAATTGTTTCATATTCACTAACTTAATTATAATAAAAATAAAGATTGGTTAAAATTAGCCTTGTACCACTTAATTGTTTCATATTCACTAACTTAATTATAATAAAAATAAAGATTGGTAAAATTACCTTGTACCACTTAATTGTTTCATATTCACTTAACTTAATTATAATAAAAATAAAGATTTGGTAAAATTAGCCTTGTACCACTTAATTGTTTCATAATTATCTTTAATTAAAAATAATAAAAATAAAGATTGGTAAAATTAGCCTTGCCTTTAATTGTTTATATTCCACTTAACTTAATTATAATAAAAATAAAAGATTTGGTAAAATTATTTTGCACTTAATTGTTTCATTAATTCTTAATAATAAAAATAAATAAAAAGATTGGTAAAATTAGCCTTGTACCACTTAATTGTTTCATATTCACTAACTTAATTATAATAAAAATAAAGATTGGAAATAAAATTAGCCTTGTACCACTTAATTGTTTCATATTCACTAACTTAATTATAATAAAAATAAAGATTGGTAAAAGTTAGGTGCCTTGTACCACTTAATTGTTTCATATTCACTAACTTAATTATAATAAAAATAAAGATTGGTAAAATTAGCCTTGTACCACTTAATTGTTTGATATTCACTAACTTAATTATAATAAAAAGTAAAGATTGGTAAAATTAGCCATGCCTTGTACCACTTAATTGTTTGATATTCACTAACTTAATTATAATAAAAATAAAGATTGGTAAAATTAGCCTTGTACCACTTAATTGTTTGATATTCACTAACTTAATTATAATAAAAATAAAGATTGGTAAAAAAATTATTTAAT
>JBBBDQ010027957.1:0-10092 GCA_037127315.1 Ascarosepion bandense | reverse complement strand
ATTCAATATAAAGATCATTCAAACGAGGAAGTAACAGAGTACATTCGAATCTTGCCGCTAAGAAAGATACGATTCAATATAAATTCATTCAAACGAAATGGCAAGAGAGTACATTGAATCTGCAGCTAAGAAAATTGATTCAATATAAATTCATTCAAACGAAATAGCAGTACATTGAATCTGCAGCTAAGAAAATTGATTCAATATAAATTCAATTTCAAACAGTAACGAAATTACCATTGAATCTGCAACTGAAATTGATTCAATATAAATTCATTCAAACGAAATGGCAAGAGTACAGTGAGATCTGCGAAAATAAAGAAAATTGATTCTCAATTCATTCAAACGAAATGGCAAGAAATTCATTGAATCGCAGCTAAGAAAATTGATTCAGTATAAATTCATTCAAAGCAAAGAGGCCAACGAGTACATTATGAATCTGCAGCTAGAAAAATTGATTCAATAAATTCATTCAAACGAAATGGCAAGAACACATTGAATCTCAAACTGGTGAAAAATTGATTCAATACAATTCATTAAACAAATGGCAAGTACATTGAATCTCTGCACGTGAAAAATTGATTCAATATAATTCATTCAAACGAAATGGCAAGTACATTGAATCTGCAGCTAAAGAAAATTGATTCAATATAAATTACCATTCAAGCAGTAGCAGTACATTGAATCTGCAGCTAAAGAAAATTGATTCAATATAAATTCATTCAAGCAAGTAATAAAAATTTTTGATCAAGATGTCATGACAGAAAATTGATTCAATATAAATTCATTCAAGCAAGTAACCAGTACATTGAATCTGCAACTAAAGAAGAAGTGGATTCAATAGCAATTCATTCAAACGAAATGGCAAAGTACATTGAATCTGCAGCTAAGAAAATTGATTCAATATAAATTCATTCAAGCAAATGGCAAGAGTACATTGAATCTTACGTGAAAGAATTAAGTTCAATATAAATTGAACAAACGAAATGGCAAAGTACATTGAATCTGCAGCCAAGAAAATTACAATATAAATTATTCAAAACAATGGCAAGAGTACGTTGCAGATGTGACAAGAAAAATGATTCAATATAAATTCATTCAAACGAAATGGCAAGAGTACATTGAATCTGCAGCCAAGAAAATTGATTCAATACTAAATTCATTCAAGCAAAATGGCAAAGAGTACATTGAATCTGCAGACCGAAAAAAATTCAGTTAAATATAAATTCATTAAAACGGGAAAGTAGCAAGAGCCATTGAATCTGCAGCCAAGAAAATTGATTCAATATAAATTCGTTCAAACGAGAGTACATTGAGATAAGCCAAGAAAATTGATTCAATATAAATTCATTCAAAACGAAATGGCAAGTACATTAGATGCAGCCAAGAAAATTGATTCAATATAAATTGAACAGCAAATGGCAAAATTACACATTGAATCAAAGCCAAGAAGGTGATTCAATACTTAAATTCATTCAAACGAAATGGCAGGAGTACGGTGAGATGTATGACCAAGAAAATTGATTCAATATAATTCATTCAAACGAAATGGCAAGAGTACTGAAAGTGAATCTGCAGCCAAGAAAATTGATTCAATATAAATTCATTCAAACGAAATGGCAAGAGTACATTGAATCTGCAGCCAGAAAATTAAGTTCAATATAAATTCATTAAACCTAAAGAGCGTACAAGAGAATACATTGAATCTGCAGCCAAGAAAATTGATTCAATATAAAATTCATTCAAACGAAATGGCAAAGTACATTGAATCTGCAGCCGAGAAAAATTGATTCAATACAATTAGTTCAAACGAAATGGCAAGTACATTACGTCTGCAGCCAAGAAAATTGATTCAGCCATAAATTCATTCAAGCAAATGGCAAGTACATTGAATCTGCAGCCAAGAAAATTGATTCAATATAAATTCATTCAAACGAAATGGCAAAAGTACATTGAATCTGCAGCCAAGAAAATTGATTCAATATAAATTCATTCAAACGAAATGGCAAGAGTACATTGAATCTGCAGCCAGAAAATTGATTCAATATAAATTCATTCAAACGAAATAGCAAGAGTACATTGAATCTGCAGCCAAGAAAAATTGATTCAATATAAATTCATTCAAACGAAATGGCAAGAGTACATTGAATCTGCAGCCAAGAAAATTGATTCAATATAAATTCATTCAAACGAAATGGCAAGAGTACATTGAATCTGCAGCTAAGAAATTGATTCAATATAAATTCATTCAAACAGAAATGGCAAAATTACATTGAATCTGCAGCTAAAGAAAATTGATTCAATATAAATTCATTCAAACGAAATGGCAAGAGTACATTGAATCTGCAGCTAGAAAATTGATTCAATATAAATTCATTCAAACGGAGTAATGAGTACATTGGATCTGCAGCTAAAGAAAATTGATTCAATATAAATTCATTCAAACGAAATGGCAAAGTACATTGAATCTACTAAAGCTGAAAAATTGATTCAATATAAATTCATTCAAACAGGAAAGTAGCAAGAGTACATTGAATCTACAGCTAAGAAAATTGATTCAATATAAATTCATTCAAACGAAAATGGCAAAATTACATTGAATCTGCAGCTAAGAAAATTGATTCAATATAAATTCATTCAAACGAAATGGCAAGAGTACATTGAATCTGCAGCTAAGAAAATTGATTCAATATAATTCATTCAAACGAAATGGCAAGAGTACATTGAATCTGCAGCTGAGAAATTGATTCAATATAAATTCATTCAAACGAAATGGCAAAAGTACATTGAATCTGCAGCTAAGAAAATTGATTCAATATAAATTCATTCAAACGAAATGGCAAGAGTACATTGAATCTGCAGCTAGAAAATTGATTCAATATAAATTCATTCAAGCAGAAATGGCAAGAGTACATTGAATCTGCAACTAGAAAATTGATTCAATATGAATTAATTCAAACGAAATTAAGCAAGGAAATTACATTGAATCTGCAGCTAAGAAAATTGATTCAATACTTAAATTCATTCAAACGAAATGGTATTGAATCTGCAGCTAGAAAATTGATTCAATATAAATTCATTCAAACGAAATAGCAAGAGTACACATTGAATCTGCAGCTAAGAAAATTGATTCAATATAAATTCATTTCAAAACAGTAAGCAGAAGTGCATTGAATCTGCAGCTGAAAATTGATTCAATATAAATTCATTCAGAGCAGAAATGGCAGATGCATTGAATCTGCAGAAAGTAAGAAGAGTATTGATTCAATATAAATTCATTCAAACGAAGTAATATACATTGAATCTACAGCTAAATTGATTCAATATAAATTCATTCAAACGAAATGGCAAGAGTACATTGAATCTGCAGCTAAGAAAATTGATTCAATATAATTCATTCAAACGAAATGGCAAGAGTACATTGAATCTGCAGCTAAGAAATTGATTCAATATAAATTCATTCAAACGAAATGGCAAAATTACATTGAATCTGCAGCTAGAAAATTGATTCAATATAAATTCATTCAAACGAAATGGCAAGAAAATTACGTGAATCTGCAGCTAAAGAAAATTGATTCAATATCATTCATTCAAGCAAAATGGCAAGAGTACATTGAATCTGCAGCTAAAAAATTGATTCAATATAAATTCATTCAAACAGAAATGGCAAGGAGTACATTGAATCTGCAGCTAAGAAATTGATTCAATATAAATTCATTCAAACGAAATGGCAAGAGTACATTGAATCTGCAGCTAAATTAGTTCAATATAAATTCAATTTATAAAACGAAATGGCAAGAGTACATTGAATCTGCAACTGAAAGAATTGATTCAATATAATTCATTCAAACGAAATGGCAAGAATTACGTGAATCTGCAACCAAGAAAATTGATTCAATATAAATTCATTCAAACGAAATGGCAAGAGTACATTGAATCTGCAAGCCAAGAAAATTGATTCAATATAAATTCATTCAAACGAAAATGGCAAGAGTACATTGAATCTGCAGCCCAAGAAAATTGATTCAATAATAAATTCATTCAAACGAAATGGTAAGAGTACGTTGAATCTGCAGCCAAGAAAAGTTGATTCAATGTAAATTCATTCAAACGAAATGGCAAGAGTACATTGAATCTGCAGCCAAAGAAAAGTTGATTCAATATAAATTCATTCAAACGAAATGGCAAAGAGTACATTGGAATCTGCAAGCCGAAAAATTGATTCAATATAAGAAATTCATTCAAACGGAAATGGCAAGAGTACATTGAATCCTGCAAGCCAAAATTGATTCAATATAAATTCATTCAAACGAAATAGGCAAGAGTACATTGAATCTGCAGCCAAGAAAAATTGATTCAATATAAATTCATTCAAACGAAATGGCAAGAGTACATTGAATCTGCAGCCTTCAAGAAAATTGATTCAATATAAATTCATTCAAACGAAATGGCAAGAGTACAGTTGAATCTGCAACCAAGAAAATTGATTCAATATAAATTCATTCAAACGAAATGGCAAGAGTACATTGAATCTGCAGCCAAGAAAATTGATTCAATATAAAAATTCATTCGTCAAACAGGAAATGGCAAGAGTACGACGCACTGAATCTGCAGCCAAGAAAATTGATTCAATATAAATTCATTCAAACGAAATGGCAAGAGTACATTGAATCTGCAGCCAAGAAGAATTGATTCAATATAAATTCATTCAAACGGAAATGGCAAGAAGAATTACATTGAATCTGCAACCAAGAAAATTGATTCAATATAAATTCATTCAAACGAAATGGCAAGAGTACATTGAATCTGCAGCCAAAGAAAAATTGATTCAATATAAATTCATTCAAACGAAATGGCAAGAGTACATTGAATCTGCAGCTAAGAAAATTGATTCAATATAAATTCATTCAAACGAAATGGCAAGAGTACATTGAATCTGCAGCTAAGAAAATTGATTCAATATAAGTCATTCAAACGAAATGGCAAGAGTACATTGAATCTTGGCAGCTAAGAAAATTGATTCAATATAAATTCATTCAAACGAAATGGCAAGAGTACATTGAATCTGCAGCTAAGAAAATTGATTCAATATAAATTCATTCAAACGAAATGGCAAGTACATTGAATCTGCAGCCTTAAGAAAATTGATTCAATATAAATTCATTCAAACGAAATGGCAAGGTACATTGAATCTGCAGCTAAGAAAATTGATTCAATATAAATTCATTCAAACGAAATGGCAAAATTACATTGAATCTGCAGCTAAGAAAATTGATTCAATACCAATTCATTC
Organism: Ascarosepion bandense; assembly: GCA_037127315.1. Classification (NCBI taxonomy): domain Eukaryota; kingdom Metazoa; phylum Mollusca; class Cephalopoda; order Sepiida; family Sepiidae; genus Ascarosepion; species Ascarosepion bandense. Next base: position 4,799 of record JBBBDQ010027957.1, on the reverse strand, counting down.
AAACAAAATGGCAAGAATACATTGAATCTGCAGCTAAAGAAGAAAATTGATTCAATATAAATTCATTCAAAACGAAATGGCAAAGGCCATTGAATCTGCAGCTAAGAGAAAATTGATTCAATATAAATTCATTCTGAAACTGAAATGGCAAAATTGCATTTAGATCTGCAGCTAAGAAAATTGATTCAATAAATTCATTCAAAACGAAATGGCAAAGAGTACATTGAATCTGCAGCTAAGAAAATTGATTCAATATAAATTGAACGTAATAAAATGGCAAGAGTACATTGAATCTGCAGCTAAAGAAAATTGATTCAATATAAATTCATTCAAACGAAATAGCAAGAGTACATTGAATCTGCAGCTAAGAAAATTGATTCAATACTCATTTATTAAACGAAATGGCAAGAGTACATTGCAGATGCAGCTAAAGAAAAATTGATTCAATATAAATTCATTCAAACAAATGGCAAGAGTACAGATGAATCTTGTAAGCTAAGAAAATTGATTCAATATAAATTCATTCAAACGAAATGGCAAGAGTACATTGAATCTGCAGCTAAGAAAATTAGTTCAATATAAATTCATTCAAACGAAATGGCAAAAGTGTTTATTGAATCTGCAGCTAAGAAAATTGATTCAATATAAATTCATTCAAACGAAATGGCAAGAGTACATTGAATCTGCAGCTAAGAAAATTGATTCAATAAATTCATTCAAACGAAATGGCAAGCATTGAATCTGCAGCTAAGAAAATTGATTCAATAAATTCATTCAAACGAAATGGCAAGAGTACATTGAATCTGCAGCCAGAAAATTGATTCAATATAAATTCATTCAAACGAAATGGCAAGAGTACATTCGAATCTGCAGCTAAGAAAATTGATTCAATATAAATTCATTTTCAAACGAAATGGCAAGAGTACATTGAATCTGCAGCTAAGAAAATTGATTGCAATATAAATTCATTCAAACGAAATGGCAAGAGTACATTGAATCTGCAGCTAAGAAAAAAATTGATTCAATATAAATTCATTCAAACGAAATGGCAAGAGTACATTGAATCTGCAGCTAAGAAAATTGATTTCAATATAAATTCCTTCAAACGAAATGGCAGAGTACATTGAATCTGCAGCTAAAGAAGAATTCAATATAGAATTCACAACGAAATGGCAAGTACATTGAATCTGCAGCTAAATTGATTCAATATAAATTCATTCAAAAACAGAGAATGGCAAGAGTACATTGAATCTGCAGCTAAGAAAATTGATTCCAATATAAATTCATTCAAACGAAATGGCAAGAGTACATTGAATCTGCAGCTAGAAAATTGATTCAATATAAATTCATTCAAACGAAATGGCAAGAGTACATTGAATCTACAACTAAGAAAATTGATTCAATATAAATTCATTCAAACGAAATGGCAAGAATTACATTGAATCGTAGAAAATTGATTCAATATAAATTCATTCAAACTTAGAAATGGCAAGAGTACATTGAATCTGCAGCTAAGAAAATTGATTCAATATGGTCATTCAAGCAATATAAAAGTACATTGAATCTGCAGCTAAGAAAATTGATTCAATATAAGTCATTCAAACGAAATGGCAAGAGTACATTGAATCACAGCTAAAAAAATTGATTCAATATAAATTCATTCAAACGAAATGGCAAGAGTACATTGAATCTGCAGCTAAGAAAATTGATTCAATATAAATTCATTCAAACGAAATAGCGAAATTACATTGAATCTGCAGCTAAGAAAATTGATTCAATATAAATTCATTCAAACGAAATGGCAAGAGTACATTGAATCTGCAGCTAAGAAAATTGATTCAATATAAATTCATTCAAACAGAAAATGAGAACATTGAATCTGCAGCTAAGAAAATTGATTCAATATAAATTAATTTCAAACGAAATGGCAAAAGAACTACATTGAATCTGCAGCTAAGAAAATTGATTCAACAAATTCATTCAAACGAAATGGCAAGAGTACATTGAATCTGCAGCTAAGAAAATTGATTCAATATAAATTCATTCAAACGAAATGGCAAGAGTACATTGAATCTGCAGCTAAGAAAATTGATTCAATATAAATTCATTAAAACGAAATGGCAAGGAAATTATTGAATCTGCAGCTAGAAAAATTGATTCAATATAAATTCATTCAAACGAAATGGCAAGAGTACATTGAATCTGCAGCTAGAAAATTGATTCAATATAAATTCATTCAAACGAAATGGCAAGAGTACGGTGAAAATGAATCTGCAATAGAAAAATTGATTCAATATAAATTCATTCAAACGAAATGGCAAGAGTACATTTGAATCTGCAGCTAAGAAGAAAATTGTGATTCAATATAAATTCATTCAAACGAAATGGCAAAGGTACATTGAATCTGCAGCTAAGAAAATTGATTCAATATAAATTCATTCAAACGAAATGGCAAGAGTACATTGAATCTGCAGCTAAGAAAAATTGATTCAATATAAATTCATTCAAACGAAATGGCAAGGGAAATGCATTGAATCTGCAGCTAAGAGAAAATTGATTCAATATAAATTCATTCAAACGAAATGGCAATTGCATTAGTCACAACTAGAAAATTGATTCAATATAAATTCATTCAAACGAAATGGCAAGAGTACATTGAATCTGCAGCTAAGAAAATTGATTCAATATAAATTCATTCAAACGAAATGGCAAGAGTACATTGAATCTGCAACTAAGAAAATTGATTCAATATAGAATTCATTCAAACGAAATGGCAAGAGTACATTGAATCTGCAGCTAAGAAAATTGATTCAATATAAATTCATTCAAACGAAATGGCAAGAGTACATTGAATCTGCAGCTAAGAAAATTGATTCAATATAATTCAACAAACGAAATGGCAAAGTTACATTGAATCTGCAGCTAAGAAAATTTGGTCAATATAAATTCATTCAAACGAAATGGCAAGTACATTGAATCTGCAGCTAAGAAAAATTGATTCAATATAAATTCATTCAAACGAAATGGCAAGAGTACATTAGAGATCTGCAGCTAAGAAAATTGATTCAATATAAATCCATTCAAACGAAATGGCAAGAGTACATTGAATCTGCAGCTAAGAAAATTGATTCAATATAAATCCATTCAAACGAAATGGCAAGAGTACATTGAATCTGCAGCTGAAAAATTGTTCAATATAAATCCATTCAAACGAAATGGCAAGAGTACATTGAATCTGCAGCTAAAGAAAAATTGATTCAATATAAATTCATTCAAACGAAATGGCAAGAGTACGTGAATCTGCAGCTAGAAAATTGATTCAATATAAATTCATTCAAACGAAATGGCAGAGTACATTGAATCTGCAGCTAAGAAAATTGATTCAATATAAATTCATTCAAACGAAATGGCAAAGGAGATACATTGAATCTGCAGCTAAGAAAAGAGTGATTCAATATAAATTCATTCAAACGAAATGGCAAGAGTACATTGAATCTACGTAAGAAAATTGATTCAATATAAATTCATTCAAGCAGGAAATGGCAGTACATTGAATCTGCCTTCAGAAAATTGATTCAATATAAATTCATTGAAACAAATGGCAAGAGTACATTGAATCTGCAGCTTAAAATTGATTCAATATAAATTCATTCAAACGAAATGGCAAGAGTACATTGAATCTTGCAGCTAGAAAATTGATTCAATATAAATTCATTCAAACGAAATGGCAGAAATTTTAATTGAATCTGCAGCTAAGAAAATTCGTTCAATATAAATTCATTCAAACAGGGGAAAGTGACAGTACGACTGAATCTGCAGCTAAGAAAATTGATTCAATATAAATTATTCAGCAAATGGCTTAAAGAGTACATTGAATCTGCAGCTAAATGATTCAATATAAATTCATTCAAACGAAATGGCAAAATTTTGTTGAATCTGCAGCTAAGAAAATTGATTCAATATAAATGCATTCAAACGAAATGGCAAGAGTACATTGAATCTGCAGCTAAGAAAATTGATTCAATATAAATTGAACAAGCAGAATGGCAAAGATACATTGAATCTACAAGCTAAAATTGATTCAATATAAATTCATTATTGAAATTAAACAGAGTACATTGAATCTGCAGCTAAAGAAAAATTGATTCAATATAAATTCATTCAAACAAATGGCAAGAGTACATTGAATCTACAAGCTAGAAAATTATTCAATATAGAAGATTAAACCAAACGAAATGGCAAGAGTACATTGAATCTGCAGCTAAGAAAATTGATTCAATATAAATTCATTCAAACGAAATGGCAAGAGTACATTGAATCTGCAGCTAAAAATTGAGTTGTACCAAAATTCATTCAAACGAAATGGCAAAGGTAGCTGAATCTGCAGCTAAGAAAATTGATTCAATACAAATTCATTCAAGCAAATGGCAAGAGTACATTCAGATGCAGCTGAAAAATTGATTAAACTAAATTTCTTTATTGAAAGCTAAAGAGTACGACTGAATCTGCAGCAAGAAAATTGATTCAACATAAATTCATTCAAACGAAATGGCAAGTACATTGAATCTGCAGCTAAGAAAATTGATTCAATATAAATTCATTCAAACGAATAGCGAGGCATTGAATCTGCAGCTAGAAAATTGATTCAATATAAATTCATTCAAACAAAATGGCAAGAGTACATTGAATCTGCAGCTAAGAAAATTGATTCAATATAAATTCATTCAAAACGAAATGGCAAGAGTACATTGAATCTGCAGCTAAGAAAATTGATTCAATATAAATTCATTCAAACGAAA
>JBBBDQ010027956.1:0-13543 GCA_037127315.1 Ascarosepion bandense | reverse complement strand
CCCTATTCCACACTTATATATTCTCTTAAACATATTTGATTAAATAATATGGACATGTTCTAACAATTACTTATACCTTGACATTTCTTTTTCCCACTCATACTATAACTGATATTTGTTTATATCCTCATTCCACACTTATATATTCTCTTAAACATATTTGATTAAATAATATGACATGTTCTACTTATTACTTTTTATACCTGAGCATTTCTTCTCGACGCATAATTATAACTGATATTTGTTTATATCCCCATTCCACACTTATATTCTCTTAAACATATTTGATTAAATAATATGGACATGTTCTGTATCAATTACTTTTATACCTTGAGCATTTTCCTATGCATAATTATAACTGATATTTGTTTATATCCCCATTCCACACTTATATATTCTCTAACATATTTGATTAAACATTAATATGGATATGTTCTGTATCAATTACTTTATACCTTGGAGCATTTCCTTCTCGATGCATAATTATAACTGATATTTGTTTATATCCTATTCCACACTTATATATTCTTAAAAATATATTTGATTAATGATGGACATGTTCTGTATCAATTACTTTTATACCTTGAGCATTTCTTCTCGATAATTATAACTGATATTTGTTTATATCCCCATTCCACACTTATATATTCTTGAACATATTTGATTAAATAATATGGACATGTTTCAAAACACCATTTTTATACCTTGGACATTTCTTCTCGACCCATAATTATAACTGATATTTGTTTATATCCCCATTCCACACTTATATATTCTCTTAAACATATTTGATTAAATAATATGGACATGTTCTGTATCAATTACTTTTATACCCTTGAGCATTTTTCCCACTCCATAATTATAACTGATATTTGTTTATATCCCCATTCCACACTTATATATTCTCTTAAACATATTTGATTAAATAATATGGACATGTTCTGTATCAAATTACTTTAAAGTACCTTGAGCATTTTCCCATTTATAATTACAACTGATATTTGTTTATATCCCCATTCCACAATTTACATAGTATTTCAAATATATTTTATTAAATAATATGGACATGTTCTGTATCAATTACTTTTATACCTTGAGCATTTCTTCTCGACCTACAATTATAACTGATATTTGTTTGTATCCCCATTCCACACTTATATTCTCTTAAACATATTTGATTAAATAATATGGACATGTTCTGTATCAATTACTTTTATACCTGAGCATTTCTTCTCGACGTACAATTATAACCATATTTGTTTATATCCCCATTCCACACTTATATATTCTTCAAAATATATTTGATTAAATAATATGGACATGTTCTGTATCAATTACTTTTATACCTTGGAGGCATTTTCCTCGACCCATAATTATAACTGATATTTGCTTGTATCCCCATTCCACACTTATATATTCTCTTAAACATATTTGATTAAATAATATGGACATGTTCTGTATCAATTACTTTTCTTATACCCTTGAGCATTTTCCTGCCGACCCATAATTATAACTGATATTTGTTTATATCCCCATTCCACACTTATATTCTCTTAACATATTTGATTAAATAATATGGACATGTTCTGTATCAATTACTTTTATACCTTGAGCATTTTCCCCGACGCATAATTATAACTGATATTTGTTTAGTCCCCATTCCACACTTATATATTCTCTTAAACATATTTGATTAAATAATATGGACATGTTCTTGTATCAATTACTTTTATACCTTGAGCATTTCTTCGACCCATAATTATAACTGATATTTGCTTATATCCTCATTCCACACTTTATATATTCTCTTAAACATATTTGATTAAATAATATGGACATGTTCTGTATCAATTACTTTTATACCTTGAGCATTTCTTCTCGACGCATAATTATAACTGATATTTGTTTATATCCCCATTCCACACTTATATATTCTCTTAAACAGTATATTTGATTAAAATATTATGGACATGTTCTGTATCACCTTACTTTATACCTTGAGCATTTCTTCTATTTACAATTATAACTGATATTTGTTTATATCCCCATTCCACACTTATATATTCTCTTAAACATATTTGATTAAATAATATGGACATGTTCTGTATCAATTACTTTTGTCTTTGATATTTCTTCTCGACGCATAATTATAACTGATATTTGTTTATATCCTCATTCCACACTTATATATTCTCTTAAACATATTTGATTAAATAATATGGACATGTTCTGTATCAATTACTTTACATTTTATACTTTCTTCTCGACGTATACCCGTAACTGATATTTGTTTATATCCCCATTCCACACTTATATTCTCTTAAACATATTTGATTAAATAATATGGACATGTTCTGTATCAATTACTTTATACCCCTACATTTCTTCTCGACGATAATTATAATTGATATTTGTTTATATCCTCATTCCACACTTATATATTCTCTTAAACATATTTGATTAAATAATATGGACATGTTCTGTATCAATTACTTTTATACCTTGAGCATTTCTTCTCGACCCATAATTATAACTGATATTTGTTTATATCCCCATTCCACACTTATATATTCTCTTAAACATATTTGATTAAACATATATATGTTCTGTATCAATTACTTTTATGCCTTTATACTTTCTTCCCATTTACACCATAACTGATATTTGTTTATATCCCTATTCCACACTTATATATTCTCTTAAACATATTTGATTAAATAATATGGACATGTTCTGTATCACCATTTATACCTTGAGCATTTCTTCGATGCATACTATAACTGATATTTGTTTATATCCCCATTCCACACTTATATATTCTTAAACATATTTGATTAAATATGGACATGTTCTGTATCAATTACTTATACCTTGAGCATTTCTTCTCGACCCATAATTATAACTGATATTTGTTTATATCCCCATTCCACACTTATATATTCTCTTAAACATATTTGATTAAATAATATGGACATGTTCTGTATCAATTACTTTTATACCTTGAGCATTTCTTCTCGATGCATAATTATAACCGATATTTGTTTATATCCCCATTCCACACTTATATATTCTCTTAAAATATATTTGATTAACAATATGGACATGTTCTGTATCAATTACTTTTATACCTTGAGCATTTCTTCTCGACCCATAATTATAACTGATATTTGTTTATATCCCCATTCCACACTTATATATTCTCTTAAACATATTTGATTAAATAATATGGACATGTTCTGTATCAATTACTTTTATACCTTGAGCATTTCTTCTCGACCCATAATTATAACTGATATTTGTTTATATCCCCATTCCACACTTATATATTCTCTTAAACATATTTGATTAAATAATATGGACATGTTCTGTATCAATTACTTTTATACCTTGAGCATTTCTTCGATGCATAATTATAACCGATATTTGTTTATATCCCCATTCCACACTTATATATTCTCTTAAACATATTTGATTAACAATATGGACATGTTCTGTATCAATTACTTTTATACCTTGAGCATTTCTTCTCGACCCATAATTATAACTGATATTTGTTTATATCCCCATTCCACACTTATATATTCTCTTAAACATATTTGATTAAATAATATGGACATGTTCTGTATCAATTACTTTTATACCTTGAGCATTTCTTCTCGACGCATAATTATAACTGATATTTGTTTATATCCCCATTCCACACTTATATATTCTCTTAAACATATTTGATTAAATAATATGGACATGTTCTGTATCAATTACTTTTATACCTTGAGCATTTCTTCTCGACGCATAATTATAACTGATATTTGTTTATATCCCCATTCCACACTTATATATTCTCTAAACATATTTGATTAAATAATATGGACATGTTCTGTATCAATTACTTATACCTTGAGCATTTCTTCTCGATGCATAATTATAACCGATATTTGTTTATATCCCCATTCCACACTTATATATTTCTTTAAACATATTGATTAAATAATATGGACATGTTCTGTATCAATTACTTTTATACCTTGAGCATTTCTTCTCGACGCATAATTATAACTGATATTTGTTTATATCCCCATTCCACACTTATATATTCTCTTAAACATATTTGATTAAATAATATGGACATGTTCTGTATCAATTACTTTTATACCTTGAGCATTTCTTCTCGACCCATAATTATAACTGATATTTGTTTATATCCCCATTCCACACTTATATATTCTCTTAAACATATTTGATTAAATAATATGGACATGTTCTGTATCAATTACTTTTATACCTTGAGCATTTCTTCTCGACCCATAATTATAACTGATATTTGTTTATATCCCCATCTCCACTTATATATTCTCTAAACATATTTGATTAAATAATATGGACATGTTCTGTATCAATTACTTTTATACCTTGAGCATTTCTTCTCGACCCATAATTATAACTGATATTTGTTTGTATCCCCATTCCACACTTATATATTCTCTTAAACATATTTGATTAAATAATATGGACATGTTCTGTATCAATTACTTTTATACCTTGAGCATTTCTTCTCGACGCATAATTATAACTGATATTTGTTTATATCCCCATTCCACACTTATATATTCTCTTAAACATATTTGATTAAATAATATGGACATGTTCTGTATCAATTACTTTTATACCTTGAGCATTTCTTTCTCGACGCATAATTATAACTGATATTTGTTTATATCCCCATTCCACACTTATATATTCTCTTAAACATATTTGATTAAATAATATGGACATGTTCTGTATCAATTACTTTTATACCTTGAGCATTTCTTCTCGACGCATAATTATAACTGATATTTGTTTATATCCCCATTCCACACTTATATATTCTCTAAACATATTTGATTAAATAATATGGACATGTTCTGTATCAATTACTTTTATACCTTGAGCATTTCTTCTCGACCCACAATTATAACTGATATTTGTTTATATCCCCATTCCACACTTATATATTCTCTTAAACATATTTGATTAAATAATATGGACATGTTCTGTATCAATTACTTTTATACCTTGAGCATTTCTTCTCGACCCATAATTATAACTGATATTTGTTTATATCCCCATTCCACACTTATATATTCTCTTAAACATATTTGATTAAATAATATGGACATGTTCTTGTATCAATTACTTTTATACCTTGAGCATTTCTTCGACGCATAATTATAACTGATATTTGTTTATATCCCCATTCCACACTTATATATTCTCTTAAACATATTTGATTAAATAATATGGACATGTTCTGTATCAATTACTTTTATACCTTGAGCATTTCTTCTCGACGCATAATTATAACTGATATTTGTTTATATCCCCATTCCACACTTATATATTCTCTTAAACATATTTGATTAAATAATATGGACATGTTCTGTATCAATTACTTTTATACCTTGAGCATTTCTTCGACGCATAATTATAACTGATATTTGTTTATATCCCCATTCCACACTTATATATTCTCTTAAACATATTTGATTAAATAATATGGACATGTTCTGTATCAATTACTTTTATACCTTGAGCATTTCTTCTCGACCCATAATTATAACTGATATTTGTTTGTATCCCCATTCCACACTTATATATTCTCTTAAACATATTTGATTAAATAATATGGACATGTTCTGTATCAATTACTTTTATACCTTGAGCATTTCTTCTCGACCCATAATTATAACTGATATTTGTTTGTATCCCCATTCCACACTTATATATTCTCTTAAACATATTTGATTAAATAATATGGACATGTTCTGTATCAATTACTTTTATACCTTGAGCATTTCTTCTCGACCCATAATTATAACTGATATTTGTTTATATCCCCATTCCACACTTATATATTCTCTTAAACATATTTGATTAAATAATATGGACATGTTCTGTATCAATTACTTTTATACCTTGAGCATTTCTTCTCGACGCATAATTATAACTGATATTTGTTTGTATCCCCATTCCACACTTATATATTCTCTTAAACATATTTGATTAAATAATATGGACATGTTCTGTATCAATTACTTTTATACCTTGAGCATTTCTTCGACCCATAATTATAACTGATATTTGTTTGTATCCCCATTCCACACTTATATATTCTCTTAAACATATTTGATTAAATAATATGGACATGTTCTGTATCAATTTACTTTTATACCTTGAGCATTTCTTCGACGCATAATTATAACTGGATATTTGTTTGTATCCCCATTCCACACTTATATATTCTTAACATATTTGATTAAATAATATGGACATGTTCTGTATCAATTACTTTTATACCTTGAGCATTTCTTCTCGACGCATAATTATAACTGATATTTGTTTGTATCCCCATTCCACACTTATATATTCTCTTTAAACATATTTGATTAAATAATATGGACATGTTCTGTATCAATTACTTTTATACCTTGAGCATTTCTTCGACGCATAATTATAACTGATATTTGTTTGTATCCCCATTCCACACTTATATATTCTCTTAAACATATTTGATTAAATAATATGGACATGTTCTGTATCAATTACTTTTATACCTTGAGCATTTCTTCTCGACCCATAATTATAACTGATATTTGTTTGTATCCCCATTCCACACTTATATATTCTCTTAAACATATTTGATTAAATAATATGGACATGTTCTGTATCAATTACTTTTATACCTTGAGCATTTCTTCTCGACCCATAATTATAACTGATATTTGTTTGTATCCCCATTCCACACTTATATATTCTCTTAAACATATTTGATTAAATAATATGGACATGTTCTGTATCAATTACTTTTATACCTTGAGCATTTCCTTTCGACCCATAATTATAACTGATATTTGTTTATATCCCCATTCCACACTTATATATTCTCTTAAACATATTTGATTAAATAATATGGACATGTTCTGTATCAATTACTTTTATACCTTGAGCATTTCTTCTCGACCCATAATTATAACTGATATTTGTTTGTATCCCCATTCCACACTTATATATTCTCTTAAACATATTTGATTAAATAATATGGACATGTTCTGTATCAATTACTTTTATACCTTGAGCATTTCTTCTCGACCCATAATTATAACTGATATTTGTTTATATCCCCATTCCACACTTATATATTCTCTTAAACATATTTGATTAAATAATATGGACATGTTCTGTATCAATTACTTTTATACCTTGAGCATTTCTTCTCGACCCATAATTATAACTGATATTTGTTTCTATATCCCCATTCCACACTTATATATTCTCTTAAACATATTTGATTAAATAATATGGACATGTTCTTGTATCAATTACTTTTATACCTTGAGCATTTCTTTCCGACCCATAATTATAACTGATATTTGTTTATATCCCCATTCCACACTTATATATTCTCTTAAACATATTTGATTAAATAATATGGACATGTTCTGTATCAATTACTTTTATACCTTGAGCATTTCTTCTCGACCCATAATTATAACTGATATTTGTTTGTATCCCCATTCCACACTTATATATTCTCTTAAACATATTTGATTAAATAATATGGACATGTTCTGTATCAATTACTTTATACCTTGAGCATTTCTTCTCGACCCATAATTATAACTGATATTTGTTTATATCCCCATTCCACACTTATATATTCTCTTAAACATATTTGATTAAATAATATGGACATGTTCTGTATCAATTACTTTATACCTTGAGCATTTCTTCGACCCATAATTATAACTGATATTTGTTTGTATCCCCATTCCACACTTATATATTCTCTAAACATATTTGATTAAATAATATGGACATGTTCTGTATCAATTACTTTTTTATACCTTGAGCATTTCTTCTAATCTACAATTATAACTGATATTTGTTTATATCCCCATTCCACACTTATATATTCTCTTAAACATATTTGATTAAATAATATGGACATGTTCTGTATCAATTACTTTTATACCTTGAGCATTTCTTCTCGACCCATAATTATAACTGATATTTGTTTATATCCCCATTCCACACTTATATATTCTCTTAAACATATTTGATTAAATAATATGGACATGTTCTGTATCAATTACTTTTATACCTTGAGCATTTCTTCTCTGTAATCTACAATTATAACTGATATTTGTTTATATCCCCATTCCACACTTATATATTCTCTTAAACATATTTGATTAAATAATATGGACATGTTCTGTATCAATTACTTTATACCTTGAGCATTTCTTCTCGACCCATAATTATAACTGATATTTGTTTGTATCCCCATTCCACACTTATATATTCTCTTAAACATATTTGATTAAATAATATGGACATGTTCTGTATCAATTACTTTTATACCTTGAGCATTTCTTCTCGACCCATAATTATAACTGATATTTGTTTATATCCCCATTCCACACTTATATATTCTCTTAAACATATTTGATTAAATAATATGGACATGTTCTTGTAATTTCAATTACTTTTATACCTTGAGCATTTCTTCGACCCATAATTATAACTGATATTTGTTTATATCCCCATTCCACACTTATATATTCTCTTAAACATATTTGATTAAATAATATGGACATGTTCTGTATCAATTACTTTTATACCTTGAGCATTTCTTCGACCCATAATTATAACTGATATTTGTTTATATCCCCATTCCACACTTATATATTCTCTTAAACATATTTGATTAAATAATATGGACATGTTCTGTATCAATTACTTTTATACCTTGAGCATTTCTTCTCGACCCATAATTATAACTGATATTTGTTTATATCCCCATTCCACACTTATATACATTCTCTTAAAATATATTTGATTAAATAATATGGACATGTTCTGTATCAATTACTTTTATACCTTGAGCATTTCTTCTCGACCCATAATTATAACTGATATTTGTTTGTATCCCCATTCCACACTTATATATTCTCTCTAAAAACATATTTGATTAAATAATATGGACATGTTCTGTATCAATTACTTTTATACCTTGAGCATTTCTTCTAATCTACAATTATAACTGATATTTGTTTATATCCCCATTCCACACTTATATATTCTCTTAAACATATTTGATTAAATAATATGGACATGTTCTGTATCAATTACTTTTATACCTTGAGCATTTCTTCTCGACCCATAATTATAACTGATATTTGTTTATATCCCCATTCCACACTTATATATTCTCTTAAACATATTTGATTAAATAATATGGACATGTTCTGTATCAATTACTTTTATACCTTGGCATTTCTTCTCACCCATAATTATAACTGATATTTGTTTATATCCTATTCCATAATTTATATATTCTCTAAACATATTTGATTAAATAAATATGGATATGTTCATCAATTACTTATACCTTTTGAGTATATTTTCCTCACGCATAATTATAATCGATATTTGTTTGTATCCCCATTCCACAACACTTATATATCTTTAAACATATTTGATTAAATAATATGGACATGTTCTAATTTCACCATTTTTTATATACCTGTATACTTTCCTCAATTCCATAATTATAACCTGATATTTGTTTATATCCCCATTCCACACTTAGTATATTCTCTAAAACATATTGATTAAATAATATGCGATGTCGTTCTGTATCAATTATATTTATACCTTTATGCTACTCTTTCTCACCCATAATTATAACTGATATTTAAGTCATATCCTATTCCACTTACATTTCTTAAAAACATAGTCGATTAAATAATATGGATGGCGTTCTTTACCAACATTTTTATACCTTGAGCATTTTCCTAATGCATAATTATAACTGATATTTGTTTGTATCCCCATTCCATACTCTATATTCTCTTAAACATATTTATTTTAAATAATATGGACATGTTCTATCAATTACTTATACCTTGAGCATTTTTCTCTAAATTCCATAATTATAACTGATATTTGTTATACATTCCATTCCACACTTTATATATTTTCAAATATTTGATTAAAATAATATGGACATGTTCTGTATCAATTACTTTTATACCTTTACATTTCTTTCACGCATAATTACAGTAACTGATATTTGTTTGTATCCCCATTCACACTTATATATTCTCTTAAACATACTTGGACAACAATACATATGTTCGTATCAATTACTTTTATACCCTTTGTTACTTTTCTCACCCATAATTATAACCGATATTTGTTTGCATTCCCATTCCACACTTATATATATTCTCTTAAACATATTTGATTAAATAATATGGACATGTTCTTGTATCAATTACTTTTATACCTTTGACATTTTCCTCAAATCTGTAATTATAACTGATATTTGTTTATATCCCCATTCCACACTTATATATTCTCTTAAACATATTGATTAAATAATATGGACATGTTCGGTATCAATTACTTTATACCTTGAGCATTTTTCCTCACGCATAATATAACTAGGATATTTGTTTATATCCTCATTCTACACTTATATATTTCTAAACATATTTAATAAATAATATGGACATGTTCTTGTATCAATTACTTTTTATACCTTGTTATACATTTCTTCCCACCTATATAATTATAACTGATATTTGTTTATATCCCCATTCCACACTTATATATTTCTTAAACATATTTCTGACAGTCAATATGGACATGTTCTGTATCAATTACTTTTTATACCTTTTGAGCATTTCTTCTCGACCCAATTATAACTGGTTTATATCCCCATTCCACACTTATAGTATTCTCTTAAACATATTTGATTAAATAATATGGACATGTCTGTATCAATTACTTTATACTTTGAGTATTTTCTCGACCCATAATTATAACTGATATTTGTTTATATCCCCATTCCACACTTATATATTCTCTTAAACATATTTGATTAAATAATATGGACATGTTCTGTATCAATTACTTATACCTTGAGCATTTCTTCTCGACCCATAATTATAACTGATATTTGTTTATATCCTCATTCCACACTTATATATTCTCTTAAACATATTTGATTAAATAATATGATGATGTTCTGTATCAATTACTTTTATACCTTGAGCATTTCTTCTCACCCATAATTATAACTGATATTTGTTTATATCCCCATTCCACACTTATATATTCTCTTAAACATATTTGATTAAATAATATGGACATGTTCTGTATCACCATTTTTATACCTTTGAGCATTTTCCCACCTACAATTATAACTGAGATATTTGCTTGTATCCCCATTCCACACTTATATATTCTCTAAACATATTTGATTAAATAATATGGATATATTCTGCAATTACTTTTATACCTTTGAGCATTTCTTTCTCACCTATAATTATAACTGATATTTGTTTATATCCCCCATTCCACACTTATACATATTCTTTAAACATATTTGATTAAATAATATGGACATGTTCTGTATCAATTACTTTTATACCTTGAGCATTTCTTCTCGACCCATAATTATAACTGATATTTGTTTATATCCCCATTCCACACTTATATACTTTCTAACATATTTGATTAAATAATATGATATGTTCTGTATCAATTACTTTTTATACCTTGAGTACTTTTCCTCACCCATAATTATAACTGATATTTGTTTATATCCCCATTCCACACTTATATATTCTTCTAAACATATTTGATTAAATAATATATGGACATGTTCTGCATCAATTACTTTTATATACCTGAGCATTTTCTGCACTACATAATTATAACTTATATTTGTTTGTATCCCCATTCCACACTTATATATTCTTCCCTCTTAAACATATGATTAAATAATATGGACATGTTCTGTATCAATTAGCTTTATACCTTTATATTTCTTCTCGACCCATAATTATAACTGATATTTGTTTGTATCCTATTCCACACTATATATTCTCTAAACATATTTGATTGGCCATTAAATAATATGGACATGTTCTTGTATCAATTACTTTTATACCTTGAGCATTTCTTCTCACCCATACTATAACTGATATTTGTTTATATCCCCATCTAATAATTTATATATTCTCTTAAACATATTTCTGATTAAAATGTCATATTATAGACATGTTCTGTATCAATTACTTTTATACCTTGAGCATTTCTTCTCGACGATAATTATAACTGATATTTGTTTATATCCCCCATTCCACACTTATATATTCTCTTAAACATATTTGATTAAATAATATGATATGTTCTGTATCAATTTTTATATATCTTTGAGCATTTCTTCACCCATAATTATAACTGATATTTGTTTGTATCCCCATTCCACACTTATATATCTCTCTTAAACATATTTGATTAAATAATATGACATGTTCTGTATCAATTACTTTTTATACCTTGAGCATTTCTTCTCACCCATAATTATAACTGATATTTGTTTATATCCCCATTCCACACCTATATATTCTCTTAAAAACATATTTGATTAAATAATATGAGAAGTTCTTAACACCATTTTATACTCCAGAGCATTTTCCTCACAATTATAACTGATATTTGTTTATATCCCCCATTCCACACTTATATCTTTTTCTAAACATATTTGATTAAATAATATGGACATGTTCTGTATCATTACTTTTATACCTTGAGCATTTTTCTTCCTTTCTGCCACATAATTATAACTGATATTTGTTTATATCCCATCTCCATACTCTTATATATATTCTCTTAAACATATTTGATTAAATAATATGGACATGTTTCTGTATCAATTACTTTAAGTATCTATACTTTTCCTATGTATAATTATAACTGATATTTGTTTATATCCCCCATTCCACACTTAATAGTATTCTCTAAACATATTTGATTAAATAATAAGGTGACATGTTTTGTATCACTCGCTTTATACCTTGAGCATTTCTTCTATTATTAATTATATCAACAACTGATATTTGTTTATATCCCCATATTCCACACTTATATATTCTTCCTAAACATATTTGATTAAATAATATGGACACATGTTCTGTATCAATTACTTTACACTTACATTTCTTCGATGCATAATTATAACTGATATTTGTTTATATCCTCATTCCACACTCTATATTCTCTAAACATATTTGATTAAATATCATGGACATGTGTTCTGTATCAATTAGGTTTTTTATACCTTGACATTTCTTCTCACACATAATTATAACTGATATTTGTTTATATCCCTTATTCCATACACTTATATATTTCTAAATACAGTTTGATTAAATAATATGGACATGTTCTGTATCATAATTACTTTATACTGAGCATTTCTTCTCGATGCATAATTATAACTGATATTTGTCATATCCCATTCCACACTTATCTTCAAATACATTTGATTAAATAATATGGACATGTTCTGCATCAATTACTTTTTTATACCTGAGCATTTCTTCTCACACATAATTATAACTGATATTTGTTTAACCTCATTCCACACTTATATATTCTCTAAACATATTTGATTAAATAATATGGACATGTTCTAACAATTACTTAA
>JBBBDQ010027950.1:0-12709 GCA_037127315.1 Ascarosepion bandense | reverse complement strand
GTCGTGGATTCCGGGTGAGAATACACAAAATAATGAACAACAAAAATAGATAGATAGATAGATAGATAGATAGATAGATAGATAGATAGATAGATAGATGTTGTGGATTCCGGGTGAGGAACCGCACAAAATAATGAACAACATAAATAGATAGATAGATAGATAGATAGATAGATAGATAGATAGATAGATAGATAGATGTTGTGGATTCGGGTGAGGAACCGCAGAAAATAATGAACAACAAAAATAGATAGATAGATAGATAGATAGATAGATAGATAGATAGATAGATAGATAGATAGATAGATGTTGTGGATTCCGGGTGAGGAACCGCAGAAAATAATGAACAATAAAAATAGATAGATAGATAGATAGATAGATAGATAGATAGATAGATAGATAGATAGATAGATAGATAGATAGATAGATAGATAGATGTTGTGGATTCCGGGTGAGGAACCGCAGAAAATAATGAACAACAAAAATAGATAGATAGATAGATAGATAGATAGATAGATAGATAGATAGATAGATAGATAGATAGATAGATGTTGTGGATTCCGGGTGAGGAACCGCAGAAAATAATGAACAATAAAAGTAGATAGATAGATAGATAGATAGATAGATAGATAGATAGATAGATAGATAGATAGATAGATAGATAGATGTTATTAGTTCCGGGTGAGGAGCCGCACAAAATAATGAACAACAAAAATAGATAGATAGATAGATAGATAGATAGATAGATAGATAGATAGATAGATAGATAGATAAATAGATGTTGTGGATTCCGGGTGACAAAGAACCACACAAAATAATGAACAACAAAAATAGATAGATAGATAGATAGATAGATAGATAGATAGATAGATAGATAGATAGATAGATAGATAGATAGATAGATAGACGTTGTGGATTCGGGTGAGAGATTCACACAAAATAATGAACAACAAAAATAGATAGATAGATAAATAGATAGATAGATAGATAGATAGATAGATAGATAGATAGATAGATAGATAGATAGATGTTGTGGATTCCGGGTGAGGAACCGCACAAAATAATGAACAACAAAAATAGATAGATAGATAGATAGATAGATGGATAGATAGATAGATAGATAGATAGATAGATAGATAGATAGATAGATAGATAGATAGATAGATAGATGTTATTAGTTCCGGGTGAGGGACCGCAGAAAATAATGAACAACAAAAATAGATAGATAGATAGATAGATAGATAGATAGATAGATAGATAGATAGATAGATAGATGTTGTGGATTCCGGGTGAGGAACCGCAGAAAATAATAGACAATAAAAATAGATAGATAGATAGATAGATAGATAGATAGATAGATAGATAGATAGATAGATAGATAGATGTTGTGGATTCCGGGTGAGGAACCGCACAAAATAATGAACAACAAAAATAGATAGATAGATAGATAGATAGATAGATAGATAGATAGATAGATAGATAGATAGATAGATAGATAGATAGATAGATAGATATTTGTGGATTCAGGTGAGGAACCGCAGAAAATAATGAACAATAAAAATAGATAGATAGATAGATAGATAGATAGATAGATAGATAGATAGATAGATAGATAGATAGATAGATAGATAGATGTTGTGGATTCCGGGTGAGGAACCGCACAAAATAATGAACAACAAAAATAGATAGATAGATAGATAGATAGATAGATAGATAGATAGATAGATAGATAGATAGATAGATGTTGTGGATTCCGGGTGAGGAACTACCGCAGAAAATAATGAACAATAAAAATAGATGGATAGATAGATAGATAGATAGATAGATAGATAGATAGATAGATAGATAGATGTTGTTGATTCCGGGTGAGAACCGCACAAAATAATGAACAACAAAAATAGATAGATAGATAGATAGATAGATAGATAGATAGATAGATAGATAGATAGATAGATAGATGTTGTGGATTCCGGGTGACGAACCGCAGAAAATAATGAACAACAAAAATAGATAGATAGATAGATAGATAGATAGATAGATAGATAGATAGATAGATAGATAGATGTTATTAGTTCCGGGTGAGGAACCGCACAAAAGAATAATGAACAACAAAAATAGATAGATAGATAGATAGATAGATAGATAGATAGATAGATAGATAGATAGATAGATAGATAGATAGATAGATGTTGTGGATTCCAGGTGACGAACCGCACAAAATAATGAACAACAAAAATAGATAGATAGATAGATAGATAGATAGATAGATAGATAGATAGATAGATAGACGTTGTGGATTCCGGGTGAGGAACCCTTTAAATAATGAACAACAAAAATAGATAGATAGATAGATAGATAGATAGATAGATAGATAGATAGATAGATAGATAGATAGATGTTGTGGATTCCGATGGGGAACCGCACAAAATAATGAACAACAAAAATAGATAGATAGATAGATAGATAGATAGATAGATAGATAGATAGATAGATAGATAGATAGATAGATAGATAGATATTTAATGGATTCAGGTGAGGAACCGCACAAAATAATGAACAACAAAAATAGATAGATAGATAGATAGATAGATAGATAGATAGATAGATAGATAGATAGATAGATAGATGTTGTGGATTCCGATGGGGAACCGCACAAAATAATAGACAACAAAAACAGATAGATAGATAGATAGATAGATAGATAGATAGATAGATAGGATAGATAGATAGATAGATAGATAGATAGATAGATAGATGTTGTGGATTCCGGGTGAGGAACCGCACAAAATAATGAACAACAAAAATAGATAGATAGATAGATAGATAGATAGATAGATAGATAGATAGATAGATAGATAGATAGATGTTGTGGATTCCGGGTGAGGAACCGCAGAAAATAATAGACAACAAAAATAGATAGATAGATAGATAGATAGATAGATAGATAGATAGATAGATAGATGTTATTGATTCCGGGTGACGAACCGCACAAAATAATGAACAACAAAAATAGATAGATAGATAGATAGATAGATAGATAGATAGATAGATAGATAGATAGATAGATAGATAGATGTGTGGATTCCGGGTGAGGAACCGCAGAGAAAATAATGAACAACAAAAATAGATAGATAGATAGATAGATAGATAGATAGATAGATAGATAGATAGATAGATAGATAGATGTTGTGGATTCCGGGTGAGGAACCGCAGGAAATAATGAACAATAAAAATAGATAGATAGATAGATAGATAGATAGATAGATAGATAGATAGATAGATAGATAGATAGACAGATAGATGTTGTGGATTCCGAGTGAGGAACCGCACAAAATAATGAACAGCAAAAATAGATAGATAGATAGATAGATAGATAGATAGATAGATAGATAGATAGATAGATAGATAGATAGATAGATAGATAGATAGATGTTGTGGATTCCGGGTGAGGAACCGCAGAAAATAATGAACAATAAAAATAGATAGATAGATAGATAGATAGATAGATAGATAGATAGATAGATAGATAGATAGATGTTATTAGTTCCGGGTGAGGAACCGCACAAAATAATAAAACAACAAAAATAGATAGATAGATAGATAGATAGATAGATAGATAGATAGATAGATAGATGTTGTGGATTCCGGGTGAGGAACCGCAGAAAATAATGAACAATAAAAATAGATGGATAGATAGATAGATAGATAGATAGATAGATAGATAGATAGATAGATAGATAGATAGATAGATAGATGTTGTGGATTCCGGGTGAGGGCCGCAGAAAATAATGAACAACAAAAATAGATAGATAGATAGATAGATAGATAGATAGATAGATAGATAGATAGATAGATAGATAGATAGATGTTGTGGATTCCGGGTGAGGAACCGCAGAAAATAATGAACAATAAAAATAGATAGATAGATAAATAGATAGATAGATAGATAGATAGATAGATAGATAGATATATAGATAGATAGATGTTGTGGATTCGAATTGAGGAACCGCACAAAATAATGAACAACAAAAATAGATAGATAGATAGATAGATAGATAGATAGATAGATAGATAGATAGATAGATAGATAGATATAGATAGATAGATAGATGTTGTGGATTCCGGGTGACGAACCGCACAAAATAATGAACAACAAAAATAGATAGATAGATAGATAGATAGATAGATAGATAGACGTTGTGGATTCCGGGTGAGGAACCGCACAAAATAATGAACAACAAAAATAGATAGATATAGATAGATAGATAGATAGATAGATAGATAGATAGATAGATAGATAGATAGATGTTGTGGATTCCGGGTGAGGAACCGCACAAAATAATGAACAACAAAAATAGATAGATATATAGATAGATAGATAGATAGATAGATAGATGTTATTAGTTCCGGGTGAGGAACCGCAGAAAATAATGAACAACAAAAATAGATAGATAGATAGATAGATAGATAGATAGATAGATAGATAGATAGATAGATGTTGTGGATTCCGGGTGAGGAACCGCAGAAAATAATGAACAATAAAAATAGATAGATAGATAGATAGATAGATAGATAGATAGATAGATAGATAGATAGATAGATGTTGTGGTTATATATATATATATATATATATATATATATATATATATATATATAGATAGATAGATAGATAGATAGATAGATAGATAGATAGATAGATAGATAGATGTTGTGGATTCCGGAGTGAGGAACCGCAGAAAATAATGAATTAATAAAAATAGATAGATAGATAGATAGATAGATAGATAGATAGATAGATAGATAGATAGATGTTGTGGATTCCGGGTGAGGAACCGCACAAAATAATGAACAACAAAAATAGATAGATAGATAGATAGATAGATAGATAGATAGATAGATAGATAGATAGATAGATAGATAGATGTTGTTGATTCCGGGTGAGAACCGCACAAAATAATGAACAACAAAAATAGATAGATAGATAGATAGATAGATAGATAGATAGATAGATAGATAGATAGATAGATAGATAGATAGATGTTGTGGATTCCGGGTGACAGACAGAGAAAATAATAGACAACAAAAATAGATAGATAGATAGATAGATAGATAGATAGATAGATAGATAGATAGATAGATAGATGTTGTGGATTCCGGGTGAGGAACCGCAGAAAATAATGAACAACAAAAATAGATAGATAGATAGATAGATAGATAGATAGATAGATAGATAGATAGATGTTGTGGATTCCGGAGTGAGAACCGCACAAAATAATGAACAACAAAAATAGATAGATAGATAGATAGATAGATAGATAGATAGATAGATAGATAGATAGATAGATAGATGTTGTGGATTCCGGGTGAGGAACCGCACAAAATAATGAACAACAAAAATAGATAGATAGATAGATAGATAGATAGATAGATAGATAGATAGATAGATAGATAGATAGATAGATAGATAGATGGTAGTTCCGGGTGAGGAACCGCACAAAATAATGAACAACATAAATAGATAGATAGATAGATAGATAGATAGATAGATAGATAGATGTTGTGGATTCCGATGGAGACACACAAAATAATGAACAATAAAAATAGATGGATAGATAGATAGATAGATAGATAGATAGATAGATAGATAGATAGATGTTGTTGATTCCGGGTGAGAACCACTGCAAAATAATAGACAGCAAAAATAGATAGATAGATAGATAGATAGATAGATAGATAGATAGATAGATAGATAGATGTTGTGGATTCCGGGTGAGGAACCACACAAAATAATGAACAACATAAATAGATAGATAGATAGATAGATAGATAGATAGATAGATAGATAGATAGATAGATAGATAGATAGATAGATGTTGTGGATTCCGGGTGAGGGAACCGCAGAAAATAATGAACAACAAAAATAGATAGATAGATAGATAGATAGATAGATAGATAGATAGATAGATAGATAGATAGATAGATAGATAGATAGATAGATGTTGTGGATTCCGGGTGAGGAACCGCAGAAAATAATGAACAATAAAAATAGATAGATAGATAGATAGATAGATAGATAGATAGATAGATAGATAGATAGATAGATAGATATTGTGGATTCCGGGTGAGGAACCGCAGAAAATAATGAACAACAAAAATAGATAGATAGATAGATAGATAGATAGATAGATAGATAGATAGATAGATAGATAGATAGATAGATAGATGTTGTGGATTCCGGGTGAGGAACCGCAGAGAAAATAATGAACAATAAAAATAGATAGATAGATAGATAGATAGATAGATAGATAGATAGATAGATAGATAGATAGATAGATAGATAGATGTTGTGGATTCCGGGTGAGGAACCGCACAAAATAATGAACAACAAAAATAGATAGATAGATAGATAGATAGATAGATAGATAGATTGATAGATGTTGTGGATTCCGGGTGACGAACCGCACAAAATAATGAACAACAAAAATAGATAGATAGATAGATAGATAGATAGATAGATAGATAGATAGATAGATAGACGTTGTGGATTCCGGGTGAGGAACCGCGAAGAAAATAATGAACAATAAAAATAGATAGATAGATAGATAGATAGATAGATAGATAGATAGATAGATAGATAGATAGATAGATGTTGTGGATTCGAATTGAGGAACCGCACAAAACGAACAACAAAAATAGATAGATAGATAGATAGATAGATAGATAGATAGATAGATAGATAGATAGATAGATAGATAGATGTTGTGGATTCCGGGTGAGGAACAGAAAATAATGAACAATAAAAATAGATAGATAGATAGATAGATAGATAGATAGATAGATAGATAGATAGATAGATAGATAGATAGATAGATATTTATTAGTTCCGGGTGAGGAACCGCACAAAATAATGAACAACAAAAATAGATAGATAGATAGATAGATAGATAGATAGATAGATAGATAGATAGATAGATAGATAGATAGATAGATAGATAGATGTTGTGGATTCCGGGTGAGGAACCGCAGAAAATAATAGACAATAAAAATAGATGGATAGATAGATAGATAGATAGATAGATAGATAGATAGATAGATAGATGTTGTTGATTCCGGGTGAGGAACCGCGCACAAAATAATGAACAACAAAAATAGATAGATAGATAGATAGATAGATAGATAGATAGATAGATAGATAGATAGATAGATAGATGTTGTGGATTCCGGGTGACGAACCGCACAAAATAATGAACAACAAAAATAGATAGATAGATAGATAGATAGATAGATAGATAGATAGATAGATAGATAGATAGATAGATAGATAGATAGACGTTGTGGATTCCGGGTGAGGAACCGCACAAAAATAATGAACAACAAAAATAGATAGATAGATAGATAGATAGATAGATAGATAGATAGATAGATGTTATTAGTTCCGATGAGGGAACCGCACAAAATAATGAACAACAAAAATAGATAGATAGATAGATAGATAGATAGATAGATAGATAGATAGATAGATAGATAGATAGATAGATATTTGTGGATTCCGGGTGAGAGACCGCACAAAATAATGAACAACAAAAATAGATAGATAGATAGATAGATAGATAGATAGATAGATAGATAGATAGATAGATAGATAGATAGATGTTGGATTCCGATGGGGAACCGCACAAAATAATGAGCAACAAAAATAGATAGATAGATAGATAGATAGATAGATAGATAGATAGATAGATAGATAGATAGATAGATAGACGTTGTGGATTCCGGGTGAGGAACCGCACAAAATAATAGACAAAAAAATAGATAGATAGATAGATAGATAGATAGATAGATAGATAGATAGATAGATAGATAGATGTTGTGGATTCCGATGGGGAACCGCACAAAATAATGAACAACAAATAGATAGATAGATAGATAGATAGATAGATAGATAGATAGATAGATAGATAGATAGATAGATAGATAGATATATGTCGTGGATTCCGGGTGAGGAACCGCACAAAATAATGAACAACAAAAATAGATAGATAGATAGATAGATAGATAGATAGATAGATAGATAGATAGATAGATAGATAGATAGATAGATGTTATTAGTTCCGGGTGAGAACCGCAGAAAATAATAGACAATAAAAATAGATAGATAGATAGATAGATAGATAGATAGATAGATAGGTAGATAGATAGATAGATAGATAGATAGATAGATAGATAGATGTTGTGGATTCCGGGTGAGGAACCGCACAAAATAATGAACAACAAAAATAGATAGATAGATAGATAGATAGATAGATAGATAGATAGATAGATAGATAGATAGATAGATAGATAGATATTGTGGATTCCGGGTGACGAACCACACAAAATAATGAACAACAAAAATAGATAGATAGATAGATAGATAGATAGATAGATAGATAGATAGATAGATAGATAGATAGACGTTGTGGATTCCGGGTGAGGAACCGCACAAAATAATGAACAACAAAAATAGATAGATAGATAAATAGATAGATAGATAGATAGATAGATAGATAGATAGATAGATAGATAGATAGATGTTGGATTCCGGGTGGGGAACCGCACAAAAATAATGAACAACAAAAATAGATAGATAGATAGATAGATAGATGGATAGATAGATAGATAGATAGATAGATAGATAGATAGATAGATAGATAGATAGATAGATATTTATTGATTCCGGGTGAGGAACCGCAGAAAATAATGAACAACAAAAATAGATAGATAGATAGATAGATAGATAGATAGATAGATAGATAGATAGATAGATAGATAGATAGATAGATAGATGTTGTAGATTCCGGGTGAGGAACCGCAAGAAATAATGAACAATAAAAATAGATAGATAGATAGATAGATAGATAGATAGATAGATAGATAGATAGATGAATGTTGTGGATTCCGGGTGAGGAACCGCTGCAAAACTAATGAACAACAAAAATAGATAGATAGATAGATAGATAGATAGATAGATAGATAGATAGATAGATAGATAGATAGATAGATAGATGTTATGGATTCCGGGTGAGGAACCGCAGAAAATAATTAATAAAAATAGATAGATAGATAGATAGATAGATAGATAGATAGATAGATAGATAGATAGATAGATAGATAGATAGATGTTGTGGATTCCGGGTGAGGAACCGCACAAAATAATGAACAACAAAAATAGATAGATAGATAGATAGATAGATAGATAGATAGATAGATAGATAGATAGATAGATAGATGTTGTAGTTCCGGGTGAGGAACCGCACAAAATAATGAACAACAAAAATAGATAGATAGATAGATAGATAGATAGATAGATAGATAGATAGATAGATAGATAGATAGATAGATAGATAGATGTTGTAGTTCGGGTGACGAACCGCACAAAATAATGAACAACAAAAATAGATAGATAGATAGATAGATAGATAGATAGATAGATAGATAGATAGATAGATAGATAGATAGACGTTGTGGATTCCGGGTGAGGAACCGCACAAAATAATGAACAACAAAAATAGATAGATAGATAGATAGATAGATAGATAGATAGATAGATAGATGTTGTGGATTCCGATGGGGAACCGCACAAATAATGAACAAAAATAGATAGATAGATAGATAGATAGATAGATAGATAGATAGATAGATAGATAGATAGATAGATGTTGTGGATTCCGGGTGAGGAACCACACAAATAATGAACAACAAAAATAGATAGATAGATAGATAGATAGATAGATAGATAGATAGATAGATAGATAGATAGATAGATAGATAGATGTTGTGGATTCCGATAGGGAACCGCACAAAATAATGAACAACAAAAATAGATAGATAGATAGATAGATAGATAGATAGATAGATAGATAGATAGATAGATAGATAGACGTTGTGGATTCGAACGGGGAACCGCACAAAATAATGAACAAAAAAATAGATAGATAGATAGATAGATAGATAGATAGATAGATAGATAGATAGATAGATAGATGTTGGATTCCGATGGGGAACCGCACAAAATAATGAACAACAAAAATAGATAGATAGATAGATAGATAGATAGATAGATAGATAGATAGATAGATAGATAGATAGATAGATAGATTAGATAGATATATGTCGTGGATTCCGGGAGTGAGGAACCGCACAAAATAATGAACAACAAAAATAGATAGATAGATAGATAGATAGATAGATAGATAGATAGATAGATAGATAGATAGATAGATAGATAGATAGATAGATGTTGTGGATTCCGGGTGAGGAACCGCACAAAATAATGAACAACATAAATAGATAGATAGATAGATAGATAGATAGATAGATAGATAGATAGATAGATAGATAGATAGATGTTGTGGATTCCGGGTGAGGAACCGCAGAAAATAATGAACAACAAAAATAGATAGATAGATAGATAGATAGATAGATAGATAGATAGATAGATAGATGTTGTGGACCCGGAGTGAGGAACCCATGAAAATAATGAACAATAAAAATAGATAGATAGATAGATAGATAGATAGATAGATAGATAGATAGATAGATAGATAGATAGATGTTGTTGGATTCCGGGTGGGAACCGCAGAAAATAATGAACAACAAAAATAGATAGATAGATAGATAGATAGATAGATAGATAGATAGATAGATAGATAGATAGATAGATGTTGTGGATTCCGGGTGAGAGACCGCAGAAAATGAACAATAAATAGATAGATAGATAGATAGATAGATAGATAGATAGATAGATAGATAGATAGATAGATAGATAGATAGATGTGTGGATTCCGGGTGAGGAACCGCACAAAATAATGAACAACAAAAATAGATAGATAGATAGATAGATAGATAGATAGATAGATAGATAGATAGATAGATAGATAGATAGATAGATGTTGTGGATTCAGGTGACAACACACAAAATAATGAACAACAAAAATAGATAGATAGATAGATAGATAGATAGATAGATAGATAGATAGATAGATAGATAGATAGATAGACGTTGTGGATTTCGGGTGAACGCACAAAATAATGAACAAAAATAGATAGATAGATAGATAGATAGATGGATAGATAGATAGATAGATAGATAGATAGATAGATAGATAGATAGATAGATAGATAGATAGATAGATGTTGTGGATTCCGGGTGAGGAACCGCAGAAAATAATGAACAACAAAATAGATAGATAGATAGATAGATAGATAGATAGATAGATAGATAGATAGATAGATAGATAGATAGATAGATGTTGTGGATTCCGGGTAAGGAACCGCAGAAAATAATGAACAATAAAAGTAGATAGATAGATAGATAGATAGATAGATAGATAGATAGATAGATAGATAGATAGATGTTAGATTCCGTGAGGAACCGCAGAAAATAATGAACACAAAAATAGATAGATAGATAGATAGATAGATAGATAGATAGATAGATAGATAGATAGATAGATGTTGTGGATTCCGTGATAACCGCACAAAATAATGAACAACAAAAATAGATAGATAGATAGATAGATAGATAGATAGATAGATAGATAGATAGATAGATAGATGTTAGATTCTGTGAGGAACCGTGCAGAAAATAATGAACAATAAAAATAGATGGATAGATAGATAGATAGATAGATAGATAGATAGATAGATAGATAGATAGATAGATAGATAGATGTTGTTGATTCCTGCGAGGAACCGCACAAAATAATGAAACAAATAAAAAATAGATAGATAGATAGATAGATAGATAGATAGATAGATAGATAGATAGATAGATGTTGTGGATTCCGGGTGACGAACCGCAGAAAATAATGAACAACAAAAATAGATAGATAGATAGATAGATAGATAGATAGATAGATAGATAGATAGATAGATAGATGTTGTATCTGGCAGAGAACCACAAAATAATGAACAATAAAAATAGATAGATAGATAGATAGATAGATAGATAGATAGATAGATAGATAGATAGATAGATAGATAGATAGATTCCGTGAGGAACTGCACAAAATAATGAACAACAAAAATAGATAGATAGATAGATAGATAGATAGATAGATAGATAGATAGATAGATAGATAGATAGATAGATAGATAGATAGATAGATAGATGTTGTATCTGGGTGACGAACCACACAAAATAATGAACAACAAAAATAGATAGATAGATAGATAGATAGATAGATAGATAGATAGATAGACGCGTGGACCTGGCAGAACTGCACAAAATAATGAACAAACAAAAATAGATAGATAGATAAATAGATAGATAGATAGATAGATAGATAGATAGATAGATAGATAGATAGATAGATGTTGTATCCGTGAGGAACCGCACAAAATAATGAACAACAAAAATAGATAGATAGATAGATAGATAGATAGATAGATAGATAGATAGATAGATAGATAGATAGATAGATAGATAGATAGATAGATAGATGGAGGTTATTGGATTCCAAGAGGAAAACCGCAGAAAATAATGAACAACAAAAATAGATAGATAGATAGATAGATAGATAGATAGATAGATAGATAGATAGATAGATAGATAGATAGATGTTGTGGATTCAGAGAACCAAGAGAAACAATGAATGAATAAATAGATAGATAGATAGATAGATAGATAGATAGATAGATAGATAGATAGATAGATGTTGTGGATTCA
>JBBBDQ010027945.1:0-25499 GCA_037127315.1 Ascarosepion bandense | reverse complement strand
AGAACAGATGCATAATAATTAGCTTTGATAAACAGATGCATAATAATTAGCCTTGATAAGCAGATGCATAATAATTAGCCTTGATAAGCAGATGAATAATAATTATTATCCTTGATAAGCAGATGCATAATAATTATCCTTGATAAGCAGATGAATAATTATCCTTGATAAGCAGATGCATAATAATTATCGTGATAAGCAGATGAATAATAATTGACCTTGATAAGCAGATGCATAATAATTAGCCTTGATAAGCAGATGAATAATAATTATCCTTGATAAGCAGATGCATAATAATTAGCCTTGATAAGCAGATGCATAATAATTAGCCTTGATAAGCAGATGCATAATAGTGCTTGATAAGCAGATGCATAATAATTACCCTTGATAAGCAGATGAATAATAATTATCCTTGATAAAGCAGATGAATAATAATTAGCCTTGATAACAGATGAATAATAATTACCCTTGATAAGCAGATGAATAATAATTATCCTTGATAAGCAGATGAATAATAATTAGCGATAAGCAGATGAATAATAATTATCCTTGATAAGCAGATGCCAATAATTAGCGATAAGCAGATGAATATTAATAATTATCCTTGATAACAGATGCATAATAATTACCCTTGACGGAGTATAGACCATAGTGTAAACCTTGATAAGCAGATGCATAATAAATGCATGTATTAAGCAGATGAATAATAATTATCCTTTGATAAACAGATGAATAATAATTATCCTTGTTAAACAGATGCATAATAATTAACCAGTAAGCAGATGCATAATAATTATCCTTGATAAGCGAATCGTTAATAATTAACCTTGATAAGCAGATGCATAATAATTAGCCTTGATAAGCAGAGTAGATAATAATTATCATAAATGCAATAAGATGAATAATAATTAGCCTTGATAAGCAGATGCATAATAATTATCCTTGATAAGCAGATGAATAATAATTAGCCTTGATAAGCAGATGCACCAATAATTAGCCTTGATAAGCAGATGAATAATTATCCTTGATAAGCAGATGCATAATAATTACCCTTGATAAGCAGATGAATAATAGTGCTTGATAAGCAGATGCATAATAATTGGCCTTGATAAAAGCAGATGCATAATAATTAGCCTTGATAAGCAGATGAATAATAATTAGCCTTGATAAGCAGATGCATAATAATGAGCCTTGATAAGATGCATATTAATTGCTTGATAAGCAGATGCATAATAATTAGCCTTGATAAGCAGATGCATAATAATTAGCCTTGATAAGCAGATGAATAATAATTGGCCTTGATAGCTTGAATTAGCAGCTAATTGTTGATAAGCAGATGCATAATTAGCCTTGATAAGCAGATGCACGTAATTAGCCTTGATAAGCAGATGCATAATTAGCCTTGATAAGCAGATGCATAATAATTAACCCGATAAGCAGATGCATAATAGCGTTAGCCTTGATAAGCGAATGCATAATAATTAGCCTTGATAAGCAGATGCATAATAATTGGCATGATAAGCAGATGAATAATAATTAGCCTTGATAAGCAGATGCATAATAATTAGCCTTGATAAGCAGATGCATAATAATTAGCCTTGGTAAGCAGATGAATAATAATTAGCCTTGATAAGCAGATGCATAATAATGAGCCAGCAAGTAAACGAATGCATAATAGTGCTTGATAAGCAATTCACGCAATAATTAGCCTTGATAAGCAGATGCATAATAATTAACTTGATAAGCAGATGAATAATAATTATCCTTGATAAGCAGATGCATAATAATTAACTTCGATAAGCAGATGAATAATAATTAGCCTTGATAAGCAGATGCATAATAATTAGCCTTGATAAGCAGATGCGTAATTAACCAGTAAACTTAGATGAATAATAATTAGCCTTGATAAGCAGATGCATAATAATGAGCCTTGATAAGCAGATGCATAATAATGGCCTTGATAAGCAGATGCATAATAATTAGCCTTGATAAGCAGATGAATAATTATCCTTGATAAGCAGATGCATAATAATTAGCCGCTTGATAAGCAGATGAATAATAATTAGCCTTGATAAGCAGATGCATAATAATTATTTAAATAAGCAGATGCATAATAATTAGCCTTGATAAGCAGATGAATAATAATTATCCTTGATAAGCAGATGCATAATAATTAGCCTTGATAAGCAGATGAATAATAATTAGCCTTGATAAGCAGATGCATAATAATTAGCCTTGATAAGCAGATGAATAATAATTATCCTTGATAAGCAGATGCATAATAATTAGCCTTGATAAGCAGATGCATAATAATTAGCCTTGATAAGCAGATGAATAATAATTATCGCTTGATAAGCAGATGCATAATAATTAGCCTTGATAAGCAGATGCATAATAATTAGCCTTGATAAGCAGATGCATAATAATTAGCCTTGATAAGCAGATGTAATAATTAGCCTTGATAAGCAGATGCGTAATTAGCCTTGATAAGCAGATGCATAATAATTAACCTTGATAAGCAGATGAATAATAATTATCCTTGATAAGCAGATGCGCATAATAATTAGCCTTGATAAGCAGATGAATAATAATTAGCAGTAAGCAGATGCATAATAGCTAGCCTTGATAAGCAGATGAATAATAATTATCCTTGATAAGCAGATGCATAATAATTGCCTCCAAATAAAACGAATGAATAATAATTATCGCCAGTAAACAGATGCATAATAATTACCCTTGATAGATGAATAATAGTGTACTTGATAAGCAGATGCATAATAATTAACCTTGATAAGCAGATGAATAATAGTGCTCCTTGATAAGCAGATGAATAATAATTATCCTTGATAAGCGAATGATGCATAATAATTAGCACTTGATAAGCAGATGCATAATAATTATCCTTGATAAGCAGATGAATAATAATTAGCCTTGATAAACAGATGCATAATAATTAGCCTTGATAAGCAGATGAATAATAATTATCGCAGTAAGCAGATGAATAATAATTAGCGGTAAACCCAGATGCATAATAATTATCCTTGATAAGCAGATGCATAATAATTATCCTTGATAAGCAGATATAGAATAATAATTAGCCTTGATAAGCAGATGCATAATAATTAGCCTTGAGGAGATAAGATGAATAATAATTATCGTGATAGGGTCATAATAATTACCCTTGATAAGCAGATGAATAATAATTAAAGCGATAAGCAGATGCATAATAATTAGCCTTGATAAGCGATGATAATAATTATCCTTGATAAGCAGATGAATAATAATTAACCTTGATAAGCAGATATAATAATTAGCCTTGATAAGATGCATAATTAGTAAGCAGATGAATAATTATCCTTGATAAGCAGATGCATAATAATTAGCCTTGATAAGCAGATGAATAATAATTAGCCTTGATAAGATGCATAATAATTTAGCCTTGATAAGCAGATGCATAATAATTAGCCTTGATAAGCAGATGAACCATGTTAGCCTTGATACACGTGGTACATAATAATGAGCCTTGATAAACAGATGCATAATAATTAGCCTTGATAAACGAATGCATAATAATTAGCCTTGATAAGCAGATGCATAATAATTAGCCTTGATAAGCAGATGAATAATAATTAGCCTTGATAAGCAGATGCATAATAATTAGCACTTGATAAGCAGATGCATAATAATTAGCCCCTTGATGAGCAGATGCATAATAATTAGCCTTGATAAGCAGATGCATAATAATTAGCCTTGATAAGCAGTACATAAATAATTAGCCTTGATAAGCAGATGCATAATAATTAGCCTTGATAAGCAGATGCATAATAATTAGCCTTGATAAAGCAGATGCATAATAATTAGCCTTGATAAGCAGATAATAATAATTAGCCTTGATAAGCAGATGCATAATAATTAGCCCTGATAAACAGATGCATAATAATTAGCCTTGATAAGCAGATGAATAATAATTAGCCTTGATAAGCAGATGCATAATAATGAGCCTTGATAACAGATGCATAATAATTAGCCTTGATAAGCAGATGCATAATAATTAGCCTTGATAAGCAGATGCATAATAATTAGCCTTGATAAGCAGATGAATAATAATTATCCTTGATAAGCAGATGCATAATAATTAGCCTTGATAAGCAGATGAATAATAATTAGCCTTGATAAGCAGATGCATAATAATTAGCCTTGATAAGCAGATGCATAATAATTAGCCTTGATAAGCAGATGAATAATAATTAGCCTTGATAAGCAGATGTAATAATGAGCCTTGATAAGCAGATGCATAATAATTAGCCTTGATAAACAGTGCATAATAAATTAGCCTTGATAAGCAGATGAATAAATAATTATCCTTGATAAGCAGATGCATAATAATTAGCCTTGATAAGCAGATGAATAATAATTAGCCTTGATAAAGCAGATGCATAATAATTGACCTTGATAAGCAGATGCATAATAATTAACCTTGATAAGCAGATGAATAATAATTATCCTTGATAAGCAGATGCATAATAATTGTGATAAGCAGATGAATAATAATTAGCCTTGATAAGCAGATGCATAATAATTAGCCTTGATAAGCAG
This sequence comes from Ascarosepion bandense, assembly GCA_037127315.1. Taxonomy (NCBI): domain Eukaryota; kingdom Metazoa; phylum Mollusca; class Cephalopoda; order Sepiida; family Sepiidae; genus Ascarosepion; species Ascarosepion bandense. Next base: position 20,903 of record JBBBDQ010027945.1, on the reverse strand, counting down.
ATGAATAATAATTATCCTTGATAAGCAGATGCATAATAATTAGCCTTGATAGAAAGCAGATGCATAATAATTAGCCTTGATAAGCAGATGAATAATAATTATCCTTGATAAGCAGATGCATAATAATTAACCTTGATAAGCAGATGCATAATAATTAGCCTTGATAAGCAGATGCATAATAATTAGCCTTGATAAGCAGATGCATAATAATTAGCCTTGATAAGCAGATGCATAATAATTAGCCTTGATAAGCAGATACATAATAATTAGCCTTGATAAGCAGATGAATAATAATTATCCTTGATAAGCAGATGCATAATAATTAGCCTTGATAAGCAGATGAATAATAATTATCCTTGATAAGCAGATGCATAATAATTAGCCTTGATAAGCAGATGCATAATAATTAACCTTGATAAGCAGATGAATAATAATTATCCTTGATAAGCAGATGCATAATAATTAGCCTTGATAAGCAGATGCATAATAATTAGCGTATTAAGCAGATGCATAATAATTGGCCTTGATAAGCAGATGCATAATAATTAGCCCTTGATAAGCAGATGCATAATAATTAGCCTTGATAAGCAGATGCATAATAATTAGCCTTGATAAGCAGATGAATAATAATTATCCTTGATAAGCAGATGCATAATAATTAGCCTTGATAAGCAGATGCATAATAATTATCCTTGATAAGCAGATGCATAATTAGCCTTGATAAGCAGATGCATAATAATTAGCCTTGATAAGCAGATGAATAATAATTATCCTTGATAAGCAGATGCATAATAATTAGCCTTGATAAGCAGATGCATAATAATTAGCCTTGATAAGCAGATGCATAATAATTAGCCTTGATAAGCAGATGCATAATAATTAGCCTTGATAAGCAGATGCATAATAATTAGCCTTGATAAACAGATGCATAATAATTAGCATATGAGTAAGCAGATGAATAATAATTATCCTTGATAAGCAGATGAATAATAATTATCCTTGATAAGCAGATGAATAATAATTAGCCTTGATAAGCAGATGCATAATAATTAGCCTTGATAAGCAGATGAATAATAATTATCCTTGATAAGCAGATGAATAATAATTATCTGATAAGCAGATGAATAATAATTAGCCTTGATAAGCAGATGCATAATAATTAGCCTTGATAAGCAGATGAATAATAATTATCCTTGATAAGCAGATGCATAATAATTAGCCTTGATAAGCAGATGCATAATAATTAGCCTTGATAAGCAGATGAATAATAATTATCATACATTCATAGCAGATGCATAATAATTAGCCTTGATAAGCAGATGCATAATGATTAGCCTTGATAAGCAGATGCATAATAATTAGCCTTGATAAGCAGATGCATAATAATTAGCCTTGATAAGCAGATGCATAATAATTAGCCTTGATAAGCAGATGCATAATAATTAGCCTTGATAAGCAGATGAATAATAATTATCCTTGATAAGCAGATGCATAATAATTAACCTTGATAAGCAGATGAATAATAATTATCCTTGATAAGCAGATGCATAATAATTAGCCTTGACAGATGCATAATAATTAGCCTTGATAAGCAGATGAATAATAATTATCCTTGATAAGCAGATGCATAATAATTAGCCTTGATAAGCAGATGCATAATAATTAGCCTTGATAAGCAGATGCATAATAATTAACTTGATAAGCAGATGCATAATAATTAGCCTTGATAAGCAGATGCATAATAATTAGCCTTGATAAGCAGATGCATAATAATTAGCCCCCTTGATAAGCAGATGAATAATAATTATCCTTGATAAGCAGATGCATAATAATTAGCCTTGATAAGCAGATGCATAATAATTATCCTTGATAAGCAGATGCATAATAATTAGCCTTGATAAGCAGATGCATAATAATTAGCCTTGATAAGCAGATGAATAATAATTATCCTTGATAAGCAGATGCATAATAATTAGCCTTGATAAGCAGATGCATAATAATTAGCCTTGATAAGCAGATGCATAATAATTAGCCTTGATAAGCAGATGCATAATAATTAGCCTTGATAAACAGATGCATAATAATTAGCCTTGATAAGCAGATGCATAATAATTAGCCTTGATAAGCAGATGAATAATAATTATCCTTGATAAGCAGATGCATAATATTAGCCTTGATAAGCAGATGCATAATAATTATCCTTGATAAGCAGATGAATAATAATTAGCCTTGATAAGCAGATGCATAATAATTAGCCTTGATAAGCAGATGCATAATAATTAGCCTTGATAAGCAGATGCATAATAATTAGCCTTGATAAGCAGATGCATAATAATTAGCCTTGATAAGCAGATGAATAATAATTATCCTTGATAAGCAGATGCATAATAATTAGCCTTGATAAGCAGATGAATAATAATTAGCCTTGATAAGCAGATGCATAATAATTAGCCTTGATAAGCAGATGCATAATAATTAGCCTTGATAAGCAGATGAATAATAATTATCCTTGATAAGCAGATGCATAATAATTAGCCTTGATAAGCAGATGAATAATAATTAGCCTTGATAAGCAGATGCATAATAATTAGCCTTGATAAGCAGATGAATAATAATTATCCTTGATAAGCAGATGAATAATTATCCTTGATAAGCAGATGCATAATAATTAACCTTGATAAACAGATGAATAATAATTAGCCTTGATAAGCAGATGCATAATAATTAGCCTTGATAAGCAGATGAATAATAATTAGCCTTGATAAGCAGATGCATAATAATTAGCCTTGATAAGCAGATGAATAATAATTATCCTTGATAAGCAGATGAATAATAATTATCCTTGATAAGCAGATGCATAATAATTAGCCTTGATAAGCAGATGAATAATAATTAGCCTTGATAAGCAGATGCATAATAATTAGCCTTGATAAGCAGATGAATAATAATTAGCCTTGATAAGCAGATGCATAATAATTAGCCTTGATAAGCAGATGAATAATAATTATCCTTGATAAGCAGATGCATAATAAGCGAGCCTTGATAAGCAGATGAATAATAATTAGCCTTGATAAGCAGATGCATAATAATTAGCCTTGATAAACAGATGAATAATTAGCCTTGATAAGCAGATGCATAATAATTAGCCTTGATAAGCAGATGAATAATAATTATCCTTGATAAGCAGATGCATAATAATTAGCCTTGATAAGCAGATGCATAATAATTAGCCTTGATAAGCAGATGAATAATAATTATCCTTGATAAGCGAATGCATAATAATTAGCCTTGATAAGCAGATGAATAATAATTATCCTTGATAAGCAGATGCATAATAATGAGCCTTGATAAGCAGATGAATAATAATTAGCCTTGATAAGCAGATGAATAATAATTAGCCTTGATAAGCAGATGAATAATAATTAGCCTTGATAAACGAAATGAATAATAATTAGCCTTGATAAGCAGATGCATAATAATTAGCCTTGATAAGCAGATGCATAATAATTAGCCTTGATAAGCAGATGCATAATAATTAGCCTTGATAAGCAGATGAATAATAATTATCCTTGATAAGCAGATGCATAATAATTAGCCTTGATAAGCAGATGAATAATAATTAGCCTTGATAAGCAGATGCATAATAATTATCCTTGATAAGCAGATGAATAATAATTATCCTTGATAAGCAGATGCATAATAATGAGCCTTGATAAGCAGATGAATAATAATTAGCCTTGTGTAGATGAATAATTATCCTTGATAAGCAGATGCATAATAATTAGCCTTGATAAGCAGATGAATAATAATTATCCTTGATAAGCAGATGCATAATAATGAGCCTTGATAAGCAGATGAATAATAATTAGCCTTGATAAGCAGATGAATAATAATTAGCCTTGATAAGCAGATGCATAATAATTAGCCTTGATAAGCAGATGAATAATATATTTATCCTTGATAAGCAGGAGATGCATAATAATGAGCCTTGATAAGCAGATGAATAATAATTAGCCTTGATAAACGCAGATGAATAATAATTAGCCTTGATAAGCAGATGCATAATAATTAGCCTTGATAAGCAGATGAATAATAATTATCCTTGATAAGCAGATGCATAATAATGAGCCTTGATAAGCAGATGAATAATAATTAGCCTTGATAAGCAGATGAATAATAATTAGCCTTGATAAGCAGATGAATAATAATTAGCCTTGATAAGCAGATGAATAATAATTAGCCTTGATAAGCAGATGCATAATAATTAGCCTTGATAAGCAGATGCATAATAATTAGCCTTGATAAGCAGATGAATAATAATTATCCTTGATAAGCAGATGCATAATAATTATCCTTGATAAGCAGATGAATAATAATTAGCCTTGATAAGCAGATGCATAATAATTAGCACTGATAAGCAGATGCATAATAATTAGCCTTGATAAGCAGATGCATAATAATTAACCTTGATAAGCAGATGAATAATAATTATCCTTGATAAGCAGATGCATAATAATTATCCTTGATAAGCAGATGAATAATAATTAGCCTTGATAAGCAGATGCATAATAATTAGCCCTTGATAAGCAGATGCATAATAATTAGCCAAATTAAGCAGATGCATAATAATTAGCCTTGATAAGCAGATGAATAATAATTGCAATAGCAAGTAAGCAGATGCATAATAATGAGCCTTGATAAGCAGATGAATAATAATTAGCCTTGATAAGCAGATGAATAATAATTAGCCTTTGATAAGCAGATGAATAATAATTAACCTTGATAAGCAGATGAATAATAATTAGTATGTATTGACAGATGCATAATAATTAGCCTTGATAAGCAGATGCATAATAATTAACCTTGATAAGCAGATGAATAATAATTATCCTTGTCAACGAATGCATAATAATTATCCTTGATAAGCAGATGAATAATAATTAGCCTTGATAAGCAGATGCATAATAATTAGCCTTGATAAACGAGATGCATAATAATTAGCCTTGATAAGCAGATGAATAATAATTACCCTTGATAAGCAGATGAATAATAATTATCCTTGATAAGCAGATGCATAAATAATTAACCTTGATAAGCAGATGAATAATAATTAGCCTTGATAAGCAGATGCATAATAATTAGCCTTGATAAGCAGATGCATAATAATTATCCTTGATAAGCAGATGAATAATAATTATCCTTGATAAGCAGATGCATAATAATTAGCCTTGATAAGCAGATGAATAATAATTAGCCTTGATAAGCAGATGCATAATAATTAGCCTTGATAAGCAGATGCATAATAATTAGCCTTGATAAGCAGATGCATAATAATTAGCCTTGACAAGCAGATGAATAATAATTATCCTTGATACATGTAGATGCATAATAATTAGCCTTGATAAGCAGATGAATAATAATTAGCCTTGATAAGCAGATGCATAATAATTAGCCTTGATAAGCAGATGCATAATAATTAGCCTTGATAAGCAGATGAATAATTATCCTTGATAAGCAGATGCATAATAATTAGCCTTGATAAGCAGATGAATAATTAGCCTTGATAAGCAGATGCATAATAATTAGCCTTGATAAGCAGATGCATAATAAGTGTAATGAATAATAATTATCCTTGATAAGCAGATGCATAATAATGAGCCTTGATAAGCAGATGAATAATAATTAGCCTTGATAAGCAGATGCATAATAATTATCCTTGATAAGCAGATGAATAATAATTATCCTTGATAAGCAGATGCATAATAATTAGCCTTGATAAGCAGATGAATAATAATTAGCCTTGATAAGCAGATGAATAATAATTAGCCTTGATAAGCAGATGCATAATAATTAGCCTTGATAAGCAGATGAATAATAATTAGCCTTGATAAGCAGATGCATAATAATTAGCCTTGATAAGCAGATGCATAATAATTAGCCTTGATAAGCAGATGCATAATAATTAGCCTTGATAAGCAGATGCATAATAATTAGCCTTGATAAGCAGATGAATAATAATTATCCTTGATAAGCAGATGCATAATAATTAACGCTTGATAAGCAGATGAATAATAAGTAGCCTTGATAAACAGATGCATAATAATTAGCCTTGATAAGCAGATGCATAATAATTAGCCTTGATAAGCAGATGCATAATAATTAGCCTTGATAAGCAGATGAATAATAATTATCGCTAAGCAGATGCATAATAATTAGCCTTGATAAGCAGATGAATAATAATTAACCTTGATAAGCAGATGCATAATAATTAGCCTTGATAAGCAGATGCATAATAATTAGCCTTGATAAGCAGATGCATAATAATTAGCCTTGATAAGCAGATGCATAATAATTATCCTTGATAAACGAATGCATAATAATTAGCCTTGATAAGCAGATGAATAATAATTATCCTTGATAAGCAGATGCATATCATTAGCCTTGATAAGCAGATGAATAATAATTAGCCTTGATAAGCAGATGCATAATAATTAACCTTGATAAGCAGATGCATAATAATTAGCCTTGATAAGCAAGATGCATAATAATTAGCCTTGATAAGCAGATGAATAATTATCCTTGATAAACAGATGCATAATAATTAGCCTTGATAAGCAGATGAATAATAATTAGCCTTGATAAGCAGATGCATAATAATTAACCTTGATAAGCAGATGCATAATAATTAGCCTTGATAAACAGATGAATAATAATTAACCTTGATAAGCAGATGAATAATAATTAGCCTTGATAAGCAGATGCATAATAATTAGCCTTGATAAGCAGATGAATAATAATTATCCTTGATAAGCAGATGCATAATAATTAGCCTTGATAAGCAGATGAATAATAATTATCCTTGATAAGCAGATGCATAATAATTAGCCTTGATAAGCAGATGAATAATAATTAGCCTTGATAAGCAGATGCATAATAATTAGCCTTGATAAGCAGATGAATAATAATTATCCTTGATAAGCAGATGCATAATAATTAGCCTTGATAAGCAGATGAATAATAATTATCCTTGATAAGCAGATGCATAATAATTAGCCTTGATAAGCAGATGAATAATAATTATCCTTGATAAACAGATGCATAATAATTAGCCTTGATAAACAGATGAATAATAATTAGCCTTGATAAGCAGATGCATAATAATTAGCCTTAAGCAGATGCATAATAATTAGCCTTGATAAGCAGATGCATAATAATTAGCCTTGATAAGCAGATGAATAATTATCTTGATAAAGCAGATGCATAATAATTAGCCTTGATAAGCAGATGAATAATAATTAGCCTTGATAAGCAGATGCATAATAATTAGCCTTGATAAGCAGATGCATAATAATTAGCCTTGATAAGCAGATGCATAATAATTAGCCTTGATAAGCAGATGAATAATAATTAGCCTTGATAAGCAGATGCATAATAATTAGCCTTGATAAGCAGATGCATAATAATTAGCCTTGATAAGCAGATCATAATAATTAGCCTTGATAAGCAGATGCATAATAATTAGCCTTGATAAGCAGATGCATAATAATTAGCCTTGATAAGCAGATGCATAATAATTAGCCTTGATAAGCAGATGCATAATAATTAAGCCTTGATAAGCAGATGCATAATAATTAGCCTTGATAAGCAGATGCATAATAATTAGCCTTGATAAGCAGATGCATAATAATTAGCCTTGATAAGCAGATGCATAATAATTAGCCTTGATAAGCAGATGCATAATAATTAGCCTTGATAAGCAGATGCATAATAATTAGCCTTGATAAGCAGATGCATAATAATTAGCCTTGATAAACAGATGCATAATAATTAACCTTGATAAGCAGATGCATAATAATTAGCCTTGATAAACAGATGAATAATAATTATCCTTGATAAGCAGATACATAATAATGAGCCTTGATAAGCAGATGAATAATAATTAGCCTTGTCAAGCAGATGCATAATAATTATCCTTGATAAGCAGATGAATAATAATTATCCTTGATAAGCAGATGCATAATAATTAGCCTTGATAAGCAGATGCATAATAATTAGTATGATAAGCAGATGAATAATAATTAGCCTTGATAAGCAGATACATAATAATTAGCCTTGATAAGCAGATGCATAATAATTAGCCTTGATAAGCAGATGAATAATAATTATCCTTGATAAGCAGATGCATAATAATTAGCCTTGATAAGCAGATGAATAATAATTAGCCTTGATAAGCAGATGCATAATAATTAGCCTTGATAAGCAGATGCATAATAATTAGCCTTGATAAGCAGATGAATAATAATTATCCTTGATAAGCAGATGCATAATAATTAGCCTTGATAAGCAGATGCATAATAATTAGCCTTGATAAGCAGATGCATAATAATTAGCCTTGATAAGCAGATGCATAATAATTAGCCTTGATAAGCAGATGAATAATAATTATCCTTGATAAGCAGATGCATAATAATTAACCTTGATAAACAGATGAATAATAATTAGCCTTGATAAGCATGCATAATAATTAGCCTTGATAAGCAGATGCATAATAATTAGCCTTGATAAGCAGATGAATAATAATTATCCTTGATAAGCAGATGCATAATAATTATCCTTGATAAGCAGATGCATAATTAGCCTTGATAAGCAGATGCATAATAATTATCCTTGATAAGCAGATGAATAATAATTAGCCTTGATAAGCAGATGCATAATAGTAGCCTTGATAAGCAGATGCATAATAATTATCCTTGATAAGCAGATACATAATAATTAGCCTTGATAAGCAGATGCATAATAATTATCCTTGATAAGCAGATGAATAATAATTAGCCTTGATAAGCAGATGAATAATAATTATCCTTGATAAGCAGATGAATAATAGTGGCCTTGATAAGCAGATGCATAATAATTAGCCTTGATAAGCAGATGTATAAATAATTATCCTTGATAAGCAGATGCATAATAATTATCCTTGATAGCAGATGCATAATAATTAACCTTGATAAACGAATGCATAATAATTAGCCTTGATAAGCAGATGAATAATAATTAGCCTTGATAAGCAGATGCATAATAATTATCCTTGATAAGCAGATGAATAGCCTTGATAAGCAGATGCATAATAATTACCCTTGATAAACAGATGAATAATAATTATCCTTGATAAGCAGATGCATAATAATTACCCTTGATAAACAGATGAATAATAATTATCCTTGATAAGCAGATGAATAATAATTAGCCTTGATAAGCAGATGCATAATAATTAGCCTTGATAAGCAGATGCATAATAATTACCCTTGATAAACAGATGAATAATAATTATCCTTGATAAGCAGATGCATAATAATTACCCTTGATAAACAGATGAATAATAATTACCCTTGATAAACAGATGAATAATAATTAGCCTTGATAAGCAGATGCATAATAATTAGCCTTGATAAGCAGATGCATAATAATTACCCTTGATAAACAGATGAATAATAATTATCCTTGATAAGCAGATGCATAATAATTAGCCTTGATAAGCAGATGCATAATAATTATCCTTGATAAGCAGATGCATAATAATTATCCTTGATAAGCAGATGCATAATAATTATCCTTGATAAGCAGATGAATAATAATTACCCTTGATAAGCAGATGAATAATAATTACCTTGATAAGCAGATGCATAATAATTATCCATGATAAACAGATGCATAATAATTAGCCTTGATAAGCAGATGCATAATAATTATCCTTGATAAACAGATGCATAATAATTAGCCTTGATAAGCAGATGCATAATAATTACCCTTGATAAGCAGATGAATAATAATTAGCCTTGATAAGCAGATGCATAATAATTATCCTTGATAAACAGATGCATAATAATTAGCCTTGATAAAGCAGATGCATAATAATTATCCTTGATAAGCAGATGAATAATAATGAGCCTTGATAAACAGATGCATAATAATTAGCCTTGATAACAGATGCGCCAATAATTAACCTTGATAAGCAGATGCATAATAATTATCCTTGATAAGCAGATGCATAATAATTAGCCTTGATAAGCAGATGCATAATAATTATCCTTGATAAACAGATGCATAATAATTAGCTTGATAAGCAGATGCATAATAATTAGCCTTGATAAGCAGATGCATAATAATTAGCCTTGATAAGCAGATGCATAATAATTATCCTTGATAAGCAGATGCATAATAATTATCCTTGATAAGCAGATGCATAATTATCCTTGATAAGCAGATGCATAATAATTACCCTTGATAAGCAGATGCATAATAATTACCCTTGATAAACAGATGAATAATAATTAGCCTTGATAAGCAGATGCATAATAATTATCCTTGATAAGCAGATGCATAATAATTATCCTTGATAAGCAGATGCATAATAATTATCCTTGATAAACAGATGCATAATAATTAGCCTTGATAAGCAGATGCATAATAATTATCCTTGATAAGCAGATGCATAATAATTATCCTTGATAAGCAGATGCATAATAATTAGCCTTGATAAGCAGATGCATAATAATTATCCTTGATAAACAGATGCATAATAATTATCCTTGATAAGCAGATGCATAATAATTAGCCTTGATAAGCAGATGCATAATAATTATCCTTGATAAACAGATGCATAATAATTATCCTTGATAAACAGATGCATAATAATTAGCCTTGATAAGCAGATGCATAATAATTATCCTTGATAAACAGATGCATAATAATTAGCCTTGATAAGCAGATGCATAATAATTATCCTTGATAAACAGATGCATAATAATTATCCTTGATAAGCAGATGCATAATAATTAGCCTTGATAAACGAATGCATAATAATTATCCTTGATAAAACTAAAGATGCATAATAATTATCCTTGATAAACAGATGCATAATAATTAGCCTTGATAAGCAGATGCATAATAATTATCCTTGATAAACAGATGCATAATAATTATCCTTGATAAGCAGATGCATAATAATTAGCCTTGATAAAAGCAGATGCATAATAATTATCCTTGATAAACAGATGCATAATAATTATCCTTGATAAGCAGATGCATAATAATTATCCTTGATAAACAGATGCATAATAATTATCCTTGATAAGCAGATGCATAATAATTATCCTTGATAAGCAGATGCATAATAATTAGCCTTGATAAGCAGATGCATAATAATTATCCTTGATAAACAGATGCATAATAATTAGCCTTGATAAGCAGATGCATAATAATTATCCTTGATAAGCAGATGAATAATAATTAGCCTTGATAAATATGCATAATAATTATCATGATAAGCAGATGCATAATTAATCCTTGATAAGCAGATGCATAATAATTATCCTTGATAAGCAGATGCATAATAATTATCCTTGATAAGCAGATGCATAATAATTATCCCTTGATAAGCAGATGCATAATAATTAGCCTTGATAAGCAGATGCATAATAATTATCCTTGATAAGCAGATGCATAATAATTATCCTTGATAAGCAGATGCATAATAATTATCCTTGATAAGCAGATGCATAATAATTATCCTTGATAAGCAGATGCATAATAATTATCCTTGATAAGCAGATGCATAATAATTAGCCTTGATAAGCAGATGCATAATAATTATCCTTGATAAGCAGATGCATAATAATTATCCTTGATAAGCAGATGCATAATAATTATCCTTGATAAGCAGATGCATAATAATTATCCTTGATAAGCAGATGCATAATAATTATCCTTGATAAGCAGATGCATAATAATTAGCCTTGATAAGCAGATGCATAATAATTATCCTTGATAAGCAGATGCATAATAATTATCCTTGATAAGCAGATGCATAATAATTATCCTGATAAACAGATGCATAATAATAAGCCTTGATAAGCAGATGAATAATAATTATCCTTGATAAGCAGATGCATAATAATTATCCTTGATAAGCAGATGCATAATAATTAGCCTTGATAAACAAATTCATAATAATTATCCTTGATAAGCAGATGCATAATAATTAACTTGATAAGCAGATGCATAATAATTATCCTTGATAAGCAGATGCATAATATTTATCCTTGATAAGCAGATGCATAATAATTATCCTTGATAAACAGATGCATAATAATTAGCCTTGATAAGCAGATGCATAATAATTATCCTTGATAAGCAGATGCATAATAATTAACCTTGATAAGCAGATGCATAATAATTAGCCTTGATAAGCAGATATAATAATTATCCTTGATAAGCAGATGCATAATAATTAGCCTTGATAAGCAGATGCATAATAATTAGCCTTGATAAGCAGATGCATAATAATTAGCCTTGATAAGCAGATGCATAATAATTAGCCTTGATAAGCAGATGCATAATAATTATCCTTGATAAGCAGATATAATAATTAGCCTTGATAAGCAGATGCATAATAATTATCCTTGATAAGCAGATGCATAATAATTATCCTTGATAAGCAGATGCATAATAATTATCCTTGATAAGCAGATGCATAATAATTATCCTTGATAAGCAGATGCATAATAATTAGCCTTGATAAGCAGATGCATAATAATTATCCTTGATAAGCAGATGCATAATAATTATCCTTGATAAGCAGATGCATAATAATTATCCTTGATAAACAGATGCATAATAATTAGCCTTGATAAGCAGATGAATAATAATTATCCTTGATAAACAGATGCATAATAATTATCCTTGATAAGCAGATGCATAATAATTATCCTTGATAAGCAGATGCATAATAATTATCCTTGATAAGCAGATGCATAATAATTATCCTTGATAAGCAGATGCATAATAATTATCCTTGATAAGCAGATGCATAATAATTAGCCTTGATAAGCAGATGCATAATAATTATCCTTGATAAGCAGATGCATAATAATTATCCTTGATAAGCAGATGCATAATAATTATCCTTGATAAACAGATGCATAATAATTAGCCTTGATAAGCAGATGAATAATAATTATCCTTGATAAGCAGATGAATAATAATTAGCCTTGATAAGCAGATGCATAATAATTATCCTTGATAAACAGATGCATAATAATTATCCTTGATAAGCAGATGCATAATAATTATCCTTGATAAACAGATGAATAATAATTAACCTTGATAAGCAGATGAATAATAATTAGCCTTGATAAGCAGATGCATAATAATTAGCCTTGATAAGCAGATGCATAATAATTATCCTTGATAAACAGATGAATAATAATTAGCCTTGATAAGCAGATGCATAATAATTATCCTTGATAACAGATGAATAATAATTAGCCTTGATAAGCAGATGAATAATAATTAGCCTTGATAAGCAGATGCATAATAATTATCCTTGATAAACAGATGCATAATAATTAGCCTTGATAAGCAGATGCATAATTATCCTTGATAAACAGATGCATAATAATTAGCCTTGATAAGCAGATGCATAATAATTACCCTTGATAAGCAGATGCATAATAATTAGCCTTGATAAGCAGATGCATAATAATTATCCTTGATAAGCAGATGCATAATAATTATCCTTGATAAGCAGATGCATAATAATTATCCTTGATAAACGAATGCATAATAATTAGCCTTGATAAGCAGATGAATAATAATTAGCCTTGATAAGCAGATGCATAATAATTAGCCTTGATAAGCAGATGCATAATAATTATCCTTGATAAGCAGATGCATAATAATTAGCCTTGATAAGCAGATGAATAATAATTAGCCTTGATAAGCAGATGCATAATAATTATCCTTGATAAGCAGATGCATAATAATTATCCTTGATAAACAGATGCATAATAATTAGCCTTGATAAGCAGATGAATAATAATTAGCCTTGATAAGCAGATGCATAATAATTAGCCTTGATAAGCAGATGAATAATAATTAGCCTTGATAAGCAGATGCATAATAATTAGCCTTGATAAGCAGATGAATAATAATTAGCCTTGATAAGCAGATGCATAATAATTAGCCTTGATAAGCAGATGCATAATAATTATCCTTGATAAACAGATGAATAATAATTATCCTTGATAAACAGATGCATAATAATTAGCCTTGATAAGCAGATGCATAATAATTATCCTTGATAAACAGATGCATAATAATTAGCCTTGATAAACAGATGCATAATAATTAGCCTTGATAAGCAGATGCATAATAATTATCCTTGATAAACAGATGCATAATAATTAGCCTTGATAAGCAGATGCATAATAATTACCCTTGATAAGCAGATGAATAATAATTAGCCTTGATAAGCAGATGCATAATAATTAGCCTTGATAAACAGATGCATAATAATTAGCCTTGATAAGCAGATGCATAATAATTATCCTTGATAAGCAGATGCATAATAATTAGCCTTGATAAGCAGATGCATAATAATTAGCCTTGATAAGCAGATGCATAATTATCCTTGATAAGCAGATGCATAATAATTATCCTTGATAAGCAGATGCATAATAATTATCTTGATAAACAGATGCATAATAATTAGCCTTGATAAGCAGATGAATAATAATTATCCTTGATAAGCAGATGCATAATAATTATCCTTGATAAGCAGATGCATAATAATTAGCCTTGATAAGCAGATGCATAATAATTATCCTTGATAAGCAGATGCATAATAATTATCCTTGATAAACAGATGAATAATAATTAGCCTTGATAAGCAGATGCATAATAATTACCCTTGATAAACAGATGGATAATAATTATCCTTGATAAACGATTATAATAATTAGCCTTGATAAGCAGATGCATAATAATTAGCCTTGATAAGCAGATGCATAATAATTATCCTTGATAAACAGATGAATAATAATTAGCCTTGATAAGCAGATGCATAATAATTACCCTTGATAAACAGATGAATAATAATTATCCTTGATAAGCAGATGCATAATAATTAACCTTGATAAGCAGATGCATAATAATTATCCTTGATAAGCAGATGCATAATAATTATCCTTGATAAACAGATGAATAATAATTAGCCTTGATAAGCAGATGCATAATAATTACCCTTGATAAACAGATGAATAATAATTATCCTTGATAAGCAGATGCATAATAATTAGCCTTGATAAGCAGATGCATAATATCCTTGATAAGCAGATGCATAATAATTATCCTTGATAAGCAGATGCATAATAATTAGCCTTGATAAGCAGATGCATAATAATTAGCCTTGATAAGCAGATGCATAATAATTAGCCTTGATAAGCAGATGCATAATAATTATCCTTGATAAGCAGATGCATAATAATTAGCCAATTAAGCAGATGAATAATTATCCTTGATAAGCAGATGCATAATAATTATCCTTGATAAGCAGATGCATAATAATTATCCTTGATAAGCAGATGCATAATAATTATCCTTGATAAGCAGATGCATAATAATTACCCTTGATAAACAGATGAATAATAATTATCCTTGATAAGCAGATGCATAATAATTAGCCTTGATAAGCAGATGCATAATAATTATCCTTGATAAGCAGATGCATAATAATTATCCTTGATAAGCAGATGCATAATAATTAGCCTTGATAAGCAGATGCATAATAATTATCCTTGATAAGCAGATGCATAATAATTATCCTTGATAAGCAGATGCATAATAATTATCCTTGATAAGCAGATGCATAATAATTAGCCTTGATAAGCAGATGCATAATAATTACCCTTGATAAACAGATGAATAATAATTATCCTTGATAAGCAGATGCATAATAATTAGCCTTGATAAGCAGATGCAAAATAATTATCCTTGATAAGCAGATGCATAATAATTACCCTTAAGCAGATGCATAATAATTATCCTTGATAAGCAGATGCATAATAATTAGCCTTGATAAGCAGATGCATAATAATTAGCCTTGATAAGCAGATGCATAATAATTAACATGATAAGCAGATGCATAATAATTTTCTTGATAAGCAGATGCATAATAATTATCCTTGATAAGCAGATGCATAATAATTAGCCTTGATAAGCAGATGCATAATAATTAGCCCTTGATAAGCAGATGCATAATAATTAGCCTTGATAAGCAGATGCATAATAATTATCCTTGATAAGCAGATGCATAATAATTAGCCTTGATAAGCAGATGCATAATAATTAGCCTTGATAAGCAGATGCATAATAATTATCCTTGATAAGCAGATGCATAATAATTATCCTTGATAAGCAGATGCATAATAATTATCCTTGATAAGCAGATGCATAATAATTAGCCTTGATAAGCCAGATGCATAATAATTAGCCTTGATAAGCAGATGCATAATAATTAGCCTTGATAAGCAGATGCATAATAATTATCCTTGATAAGCAGATGCATAATAATTATCCTTGATAAGCAGATGCATAATAATTAGCCTTGATAAGCAGATGAATAATAATTATCCTTGATAAGCAGATGCATAATAATTATCCTTGATAAACAGATGCATAATTAGCCTTGATAAGCAGATGCATAATAATTACCCTTGACAAGCAGATGAATAATAATTAGCCTTGATAAGCAGATGCATAATAATTAGCCTTGATAAACAGATGCATAATTAGCCTTGATAAGCAGATGCATAATAATTATCCTTGATAAAGCAGATACATAATAATTAACTTAATTAAAGCAGATGCATAATAATTATCCTTGATAAACAGATGCATAATAATTGATAAGCAGATGCATAATAATTAGCCTTGATAAGCAGATGCATAATAATTATCCTTGATAAACAGATGCATAATAATTAGCCTTGATAAGCAGATGCATAATAATTAGCCTTGATAAGCAGATGCATAATAATTAGCCTTGATAAGCAGATGCATAATAATTATCCTTGATAAGCAGATGCATAATAATTATCCTTGATAAGCAGATGCATAATAATTATCCTTGATAAGCAGATGCATAATAATTAGCCTTGATAAGCAGATGAATAATAATTATCCTTGATAAGCAGATGCATAATAATTATCCTTGATAAGCAGATGCATAATAATTATCCTTAATAAGCAGATGCATAATAATTAGCCTTGATAAGCAGATGCATAATAATTACCCTTGATAAACAGATGAATAATAATTATCCTTGATAAGCAGATGCATAATAATTAGCCTTGATAAGCAGATGCATAATAATTACCCTTGATAAACAGATGAATAATAATTATCCTTGATAAGCAGATGCATAATAATTAGCCTTGATAAGCAGATGCATAATAATTATCCTTGATAAGCAGATGCATAATAATTATCCTTGATAAGCAGATGCACAATAATTAGCCTTGATAAGCAGATGCATAATAATTACCCTTGATAAACAGATGAATAATAATTATCCTTGATAAGCAGATGCATAATATTAGCCTTGATAAGCAGATGCATAATAATTATCCTTGATAAGCAGATGCATAATAATTAGCCTTGATAAGCAGATGCATAATAATTATCCTTGATAAGCAGATGCATAATAATTAGCCTTGATAAACAGATGCATAATAATTAGCCTTGATAAGCAGATGCATAATAATTAGCCTTGATAAGCAGATGCATAATAATTTTCCTTGATAAGCAGATGCATAATAATTATCCTTGATAAGCAGATGCATAATAATTAGCCTTGATAAGCAGATGCATAATAATTAGCCTTGATAAGCAGATGCATAATAATTAGCCTTGATAAGCAGATGCATAATAATTATCCTTTGATAAGCAGATGCATAATAATTAGCCTTGATAAGCAGATGCATAATAATTAACCTTGATAAGCAGATGCATAATAATTATCCTTGATAAGCAGATGCATAATAATTATCCTTGATAAGCAGATGCATAATAATTAGCCTTGATAAGCAGATGCATAATAATTATCCTTGATAAGCAGATGCATAATAATTATCCTTGATAAGCAGATGCATAATAATTAGCCTTGATAAGCAGATGCATAATAATTACCCTTGATAAACAGATGAATAATAATTATCCTTGATAAGCAGATGCATAATAATTAGCCTTGATAAGCAGATGCATAATAATTATCCTTGATAAGCAGATGCATAATAATTAGCCTTGATAAGCAGATGCATAATAATTATCCTTGATAAGCAGATGCATAATAATTAGCCTTGATAAACAG
The DNA here is from genome assembly GCA_037127315.1 of Ascarosepion bandense. Lineage (NCBI taxonomy): Eukaryota > Metazoa > Mollusca > Cephalopoda > Sepiida > Sepiidae > Ascarosepion > Ascarosepion bandense. Next base: position 2,697 of record JBBBDQ010027945.1, on the reverse strand, counting down.
ATGCATAATAATTACCCTTGATAAACAGATGAATAATAATTATCCTTGATAAGCAGATGCATAATAATTACCCTTGATAAGCAGATGCATAATAATTAACCTTGATAAGCAGATGCATAATAATTACCCTTGATAAGCAGATGCATAATAATTATCCTTGATAAGCAGATGCATAATAATTAGCCTTGATAAGCAGATGCATAATAATTATCCTTCTTGATAAGCAGATGCATAATAATTAGCCTTGATAAGCAGATGCATAATAATTACCCTTGATAAACAGATGAATAATAATTATCCTTGATAAGCAGATGCATAATAATTACCCTTGATAAGCAGATGCATAATAATTATCCTTGATAAGCAGATGCATAATAATTACTCCTTGATAAGCAATTATAATAATTACCCTTGATAAACAGATGAATAATAATTAGCCTTGATAAGCAGATGCATAATAATTACCCTTGATAAGCAGATGCATAATAATTAGCCTTGATAAGCAGATGCATAATAATTATCCTTGATAAGCAGATGCATAATAATTAGCCTTGATAAGCAGATGCATAATAATTACCCTTGATAAACAGATGAATAATAATTATCCTTGATAAACAGATGCATAATAATTAGCCTTGATAAGCAGATGCATAATAATTATCCTTGATAAACAGATGCATAATAATTAGCCTTGATAAGCAGATGCATAATAATTAGCCTTGATAAGCAGATGCATAATAATTATCCTTGATAAACAGATGCATAATAATTAGCCTTGATAAGCAGATGCATAATAATTAGCCTTGATAAGCAGATGCATAATAATTCCAGCCTTGATAAGCAGATGCATAATATTTATCCTTAAGCAGATGCATAATAATTAGCCTTGATAAGCAGATGAATAATAATTATCCTTGATAAAAGCAGATGCATAATAATTATCCTTGATAAACGCAGATGTAATAATTAGCCTTGATAAGCAGATGCATAATAATTAGCCTTGATAAGCAGATGCATAATAATTGCCCTTGATAAACAGATGCCTTAATAATTATCCTTGATAAGCAGATGCATAATAATTACCCTTGATAAACAGATGCATAATAATTAGCCTTGATAAGCAGATGCATAATAATCAGCCTTGATAAGCAGATGCATAATAATTCCATCCTTGATAAACAGATGCATAATATTTAGCCTGATAAGCAGATGCATAATTAGCCTTGATAAGCAGATGCATAATAATTATCCTTGATAAGCAGATGAATAATAATGAGCCTTGATAAACAGATGCATAATAATTAGCCTTGATAACGATGCATAATAATTACCCTTGATAAACAGATGCATAATAATTTGCCTTGATAAGCAGATGCATAATAATTAGCCTTGATAAGCAGATGCATAATAATTAGCCTTGATAAAAAGATGCATAATAATTAGCCTTGATAAACAGATGCATAATAATTATCCTTGATAAGCAGATGCATAATAATTAGCCTTGATAAGCAGATGCATATTAATTAGCCTTGATAAACAGATGCATAATAATTAGCCTTGATAAGCAGATGCATAATAATTACCCTTGATAAACAGATGCATAATAATTAGCCTTGATAAGCAGATGCATAATAATTAGCCTTGATAAGCAGATGCATAATAATTAGCCTTGATAAGCAGATGCATAATAATTAGCCTTGATAAGCAGATGCATAATAATTAGCCTTGATAAGCAGATGCATAATAATTAACCTTGATAAAAAGATGCATAATAATTAGCCTTGATAAGCAGATGCATAATAATTGTATGATAAGCAGATGCACCAATAATTAGCCTTGATAAGCAGATGCATAATAATTAGCCTTGATAAAAAGATGCATAATAATTAGCCTTGATAAACAAGATGCATAATAATTATCCTTGATAAGCAGATGCATAATAATTAACCTTGATAAGCAGATGCATATTAATTAGCCTTGATAAGCTTAGATGAATAATAATTAACCTTGATAAGCAGATGCATAATAATTAGCCTTGATAAGCAGATGTATTAATTAATACTGATAAGCAGATGCATAATAATTAGCCTTGATAAGCAGATGCATAATAATTAGCCTTGATAAGCAGATGCATAATAATTAGCCTTGATAAACAGATGCATAATAATTAGCCTTGATAAGCAGATGCATAATAATTAGCCTTGATAAGCAGATGAATAATAATTAGCCTTGATAAGCAGATGCATAATAATTAGCCTTGATAAGCAGATGCATAATAATTAGCCTTGATAAGCAGATGCATAATAATGAGACTTGATAAAAGCAGATGCATAATAATTAGCCTTGATAAGCAGATGAATAATAATTAGCCCAGTCAGCAGATGCATAATAATTAGCCTTGATAGCAGATGCATAATAATTAGCCTTGATAAGCAGATGCATAATAATTAGCCTTGATAAGCAGATGCATAATAATTAGCCTTGATAAAAAGATGCATAATAATTACCCTTGATAAACAGATGCATAATAATTAGCCTTGATAAGCAGATGCATAATAATTAGCCTTGATAAGCAGATGCATAATAATTAGCCTTGACAGATGCATAATAATTAGCCTTGATAAGCAGATGCATAATAATTAACCTTGATAAGCAGATGCATAATAATTAGCCTTGATAAGCAGATGAATAATGATT
>JBBBDQ010027944.1:0-12093 GCA_037127315.1 Ascarosepion bandense | reverse complement strand
CAGGTGTGATGACACTACATAAGAGTAAAAAAGATTAAGTAGAAGAGAGTGAAGAGAAAGAGGAACCAGTTAGAAAGGAGCAAGAGAAGGAAGGGAATGCAGGTGTGATGACACTACATAAGAGTAAAAAAAGATTAAGTAGAAGAGAGTGAAGAGAAAGACGAACCAGTTAGAAAGGAGCAAGAGAAGGAAGGGAATACAGGTGTGATGACACTACATAAGAGTAAAAAAGATTAAGTAGAAGAGAGTGAAGAGAAAGACGAACCAGTTAGAAAGGAGCAAGAGAAGGAAGGGAATACAGGTGTGATGACACTACATAAGAGTAAAAAGATTAAGTAGAAGAGAGTGAAGAGAAAGAGTAACCAGTTAGAAAGGAGAAAGCGAAGGAAGGGAATACAGGTGTGATGACACTACATAAGAGTAAAAAAGATTAAGTAGAAGAGAGTGAAGAGAAAGAGGAACCAGTTAGAAAGGAGAAAGAGAAGGAATGGAATACAGGTGTGTGATGACACTACATAAGAGTAAAAAAGATTAAGTAGAAGAGAGTGAAGAGAAAGACGAACCAGTTAGAAAGGAGCAAGAGAAGGAAGGGAATACAGGTGTGATGACACTACATAAGAGTAAAAAAGATTAAGTAGAAGAGAGTGAAGAGAAAGAGGAACCAGTTAGAAAGGAGCAAGAGAAGGAAGGGAATACAGGTGTGATGACACTACATAAGAGTAAAAAGATTAAGTAGAAGAGAGGAAGAGAAAGAATGAACCAGTTAGAAAGGAGCAAGAGAAGGAAGGGAATACAGGTGTGATGACACTACATAAGAGTAAAAAAGATTAAGTAGAAGAGAGTGAGAAAGAGGTCTCAGTTAGAAAGGAGCAAGAGAAGAAGGGAATACAGGTGTGATGACACTACATAAGAGTAAAAAAGATTAAGTAGAAGAGAGTGAAGTTAGAAAGAGGAACTAAAGTTAGAAAGGAGCAAGAGAAGGAAGGGAATACAGGTGTGATGACACTACATAAGAGTAAAAAAGATTAAGTAGAAGAGAGGAAGAGAAAGAGGAACCAGTTAGAAAGGAGCAAGAGAAGGAAGGGAATACAGGTGTGATGACACTACATAAGAGTAAAAAAGATTAAGTAGAAGAGAGTGAAGAGAAAGACGAACCAGTTAGAAAGGAGCAAGTATAGCGGATGGGAATACAGGTGTGATGACACTACATAAGAGTAAAAAAGATGAAGTAGAAGAGAGGGAAGAGAAAGACGAACCAGTTAGAAAGGAGCAAGAGAAGGATGGGAATACAGGTGTGATGACACTACATAAGAGTGAAAAAGATTACAGAAGAGAGGAAGAGGAAGACGAACCAGTTAGAAAGGAGCAAGAGAAGGATGGGAATACAGGTGTGATGACACTACATAAGAGTAAAAAAGATTAAGTAGAAGAGAGTGAAGAGGAAGACGAACCAGTTAGAAAGGAGCAAGAGAAGGATGGGAATACAGGTGTGATGACACTACATAAGAGTAAAAAAGATTAAGTAGAAGAGAGGGAAGAGAAAGACGAACCAGTTAGAAAGGAGCAAGAGAAGGATGGGAATATAGGTGTGATGACACTACATAATAGTAAAAAAGATTAAGTAGAAGAGGGAAGAGAAAGACGAACCAGTTAGAAAGGAGCAAGAGAAGGAAGGGAATACAGGTGTGATGACACTACATAAGAGTAAAAAGATTAAGTAGAAGAGAGTGAAGAGAAAGAGGAACCAGTTAGAAAGGAGCAAGAGAAGGAAGGGAATACAGGTGTGATGACACTACATAAGAGTAAAAAAGATTAAGTAGAAGAGAGTGAAGAGAAAGAGGAACCAGTTAGAAAGAAGCAAGAGAAGGAAGGGAATACAGGTGTGATGACACTACATAAGAGTAAAAAGATTAAGTAGAAGAGAGTGAAGAGAAAGACGAACCAGTTAGAAAGGAGCAAGAGAAGGAAGGGAATACAGGTGTGATGACACTACATCAGAGTAAAAAAGATTAAGTAGAAGAGAGTGAAGAGAAAGAGTAACCAGTTAGAAAGGAGAAAGAGAAGGAAGGAATACAGGTGTGATGACAGCGATAAGAGTAAAAAAGATTAAGTAGAAGAGAGTGAAGAGAAAGAGGAACCAGTTAGAAAGGAGCAAGAGAAGGAAGGGAATACAGGTGTGATGACACTACATAAGAGTAAAAAGATTAAGTAGAAGAGAGTGGAAGAGAAAGAGGAACCAGTTAGAAAGGAGAAAGAGAAGGAAGGGAATACAGGTGTGATGACACTACATAAGAGTAAAAAAGATTAAGTAGAAGAGAGTGAAGAGAAAGAGGAACCAGTTAGAAAGGAGAAAGAGAAGGAAGGGAATACAGGTGTGATGACACTACATAAGAGTAAAAAAGATTAAGTAGAAGAGAGTGAAGAGAAAGACGAACCAGTTAGAAAGGAGCAAGAGAAGGAAGGAATACAGGTGTGATGACACTACATAAGAGTAAAAAAGATTAAGTAGAAGAGAGGGAAGAGAAAGACGAACCAGTTAGAAAGGAGCAAGAGAAGGAAGGGAATACAGGTGTGATGACACTACATAAGAGTAAAAAAAAGATTAAGTAGAAGAGAGTGAAGAGAAAGAGGAACCAGTTATAAAGGAGCAAGAGAAGGAAGGGAATACAGGTGTGATGACACTACATAAGAGTAAAAGATTAAGTAGAAGAGAGGAAATAGAAAGACGAACCAGTTAGAAAGGAGCAAGAGAAGGAAGGGAATACAGGTATGACACTACATCAGAGTAAAAAAGATTAAGTAGAAGAGAGTGAAGAGAAAGAGTAACCAGTTAGAAAGGAGAAAGAGAAGGAAGCGAATACAGGTGTGATGACAGTACATAAGAGTAAAAAAGATTAAGTAGAAGAGAGTGAAGAGAAAGAGGAACCAGTTAGAAAGGAGCAAGAGAAGGAAGGGAATACAGGTGTGATGACACTACATAAGAGTAAAAAAGATTAAGTAGAAGAGAGTGAAGAGAAAGAGGAACCAGTTAGAAAGGAGAAAAGAGAAGGAAGGGAAGAAAGATGACACTACATAAGAGTAAAAAAGATTAAGTAGAAGAGAGTGAAAGAGAAAGAGGAACCAGTTAGAAAGGAGAAAGAGAAGGAAGGGAATACAGGTGTGATGACACTACATAAGAGTAAAAAAGATTAAGTAGAAGAGAGTGAAGAGAAAGACGAACCAGTTAGAAAGGAGCAAGAGAAGGAAGGGAATACAGGTGTGATGACACTACATAAGAGTAAAAAAGATTAAGTAGAAGAGAGGGAAGAGAAAGACGAACCAGTTAGAAAGGAGCAAGAGAAGGAAGGGAATACAGGTGTGATGACACTACATAAGAGTAAAAAAGATTAAGTAGAAGAGAGTGAAGAGAAAGAGGAACCAGCAGCAAAGGAGCAAGAGAAGGAAGGGAATACAGGATGACACTACATAAGAGTAAAAAAAGATTAAGTAGAAGAGAGTGAACAGAAAGACGAACCAGTTAGAAAGGAGCAAGAGAAGGAAGGGAATACAGGTGTGATGACACTACATAAGAGTAAAAAAGATTTAGTAGAAGAGAGGAAAGAGAAAGAGGAACCAGTTAGAAAGGAGCAAGAGAAGGAAGGGAATACAGGTGTGATGACACTACATAAGAGTAAAAAAAGATTAAGTAGAAGAGAGTGAAGAGAAAGAGGAACCAGTTAGAAAAGGAGCAAGAGAAGGAAGGGAATACAGGTGTGATGACACTACATAAGAGTAAAAAAGATTAAGTAGAAGAGAGTGAAGAGAAAGAGGAACCAGTTAGAAAGGAGCAAGAGAAGGAAGGAATACAGGTGTGATGACACTACATAAGAGTAAAAAAGATTAAGTAGAAGAGAGTGAAGAGAAAGAGGAACCAGTTAGAAAGGAGCAAGAGATGGAAGGGAATACAGGTGTGATGACACTACATAAGAGTAAAAGCATTAAGTAGAAGAGAGTGAAGAGAAAGAGGAACCAGTTAGAAAGGAGCAAGAGAAGGAAGGAATACAGGTGTGATGACACTACATAAGAGTAAAAAAGATTATGTAGAAGAGAGTGAAGAGAAAGAGGAACCAGTTAGAAAGGAGCAAGAGAAGGAAGGGAATACAGGTGTGATGTCACTACATAAGAGTAAAAAGATTAAGTAGAAGAGAGTGAAGAGAAAGAGGAACCAGTTAGAAAGGAGCAAGAGAAGGAAGGGAATACAGGTGTGATGACACTACATAAGAGTAAAAAAGATTAAGTAGAAGAGAGTGAAGAGAAAGAGGAACCAGTTAGAAAGGAGCAAGAGAAGGAAGGGAATACAGGTGTGATGACATCACATAAGAGCAAAAAAGATTAAGTAGAAGAGAGTGAAGAGAAAGACGAACCAGTTAGAAAGGAGCAAGAAGGAAGGGAATACAGGTGTGATGACACTACATAAGAGTAAAAAAGATTAAGTAGAAGAGAGTGAAGAGAAAGAGGAAACAGTTAGAAAGGAGCAAGAGAAGGAAGGGAATACAGGTGTGATGACACTACATAAGAGTAAAAAAGATTTAGTAGAAGAGAGTGAAGAGAAAGAGGAACCAGTTAGAAAGGAGCAAGAGAAGGAAGGGAATACAGGTGTGATGACACTACATAAGAGTGAAAAAGATTTAGTAGAAGAGAGTGAAGAGAAAGAGGAACCAGTTAGAAAGGAGCAAGAGAAGGAAGGGAATACAGGGGGTGTGATGACACTACATAAGAGTAAAAGATTAAGTAGAAGAGAGTGAAGAGAAAGACGAACCAGTTAGAAAGGAGCAAGAGAAGGAAGGGAATACAGGTGTGATGACACTACATAAGAGTAAAAAAGATTAAGTAGAAGAGAGTGAAGAGAAAGAGGAACCAGTTAGAAAGGAGCAAGAGAAGGAAGGGAATACAGGTGTGATGACACTACATAAGAGTAAAAAGATTAAGTAGAAGAGAGGAAGAGAAAGACGAACCAGTTAGAAAGGAGAAAGAGAAGGAAGGGAATACAGGTGTGATGACACTACATAAGAGTAAAAAGATTAAGTAGAAGAGAGTGAAGAGAAAGACGAACCAGCAGTTAGGAGCAAGAGAAAGAAGGGAATACAGGTGTGATGACACTACATAAGAGTAAAAAAGATTAAGTAGAAGAGAGTGAAGAGAAAGACGAACCAGTTAGAAAGGAGCAAGAGAAGGAAAGGAATACAGGTGTGATGACACTACATAAGAGTAAAAAAGATTAAGTAGAAGAGAGTGAAGAGAAAGAGGAACCAGTTAGAAAGGAGCAAGAGAAGGAAGGGAATACAGGTGTGATGACACTACATAAGAGTAAAAAAGATTAAGTAGAAGAGAGTGAAGAGAAAGACGAACCAGTTAGAAAGGAGCAAGAGAAGGAAGGGAATACAGGTATGATGACACTACATAAGAGTAAAAAAGACTAAGTAGAAGAGAGGGAAGAGAAAGACGAACCAGTTAGAAAGGAGCAAGAGAAGGAAGGGAATACAGGTGTGATGACACTACATAAGAGTAAAAAGATTAAGTAGAAGAGAGTGAAGAGAAAGAGGAACCAGTTAGAAAGGAGCAAGAGAAGGAAGGAATACAGGTGTGATGACACTACATAAGAGTGAAAAAGATTTAGTAGAAGAGAGGAAGAGAAAGAGAACCAGTTAGAAAGGAGCAAGAGAAGGGAAGGGAATACAGGTGTGATGACACTACATAAGAGTAAAAAAGATTAAGTAGAAGAGAGGAAGAGAAAGACGAACCAGTTAGAAAGGAGCAAGAGAAGGAAGGGAATACAGGTGTGATGACACTACATAAGAGTAAAAAAGATTAAGTAGAAGAGAGTGAAGAGAAAGAGGAACCAGTTAGAAAGGAGCAAGAGAAGGAAGGAATACAGGTGTGATGACACTACATAAGAGTAAAAAAGATTAAGTAGAAGAGAGTGAAGAGAAAGACGAACCAGTTAGAAAGGAGAAAGAGAAGGAAGGGAATACAGGTGTGATGACACTACATAAGAGTAAAAAAGATTAAGTAGAAGAGAGTGAAGAGAAAGACGAACCAGTTAGAAAGGAGCAAGAGAAAGAAGGAATACAGGTGTGATGACACTACATAAGAGTAAAAAAGATTAAGTAGAAGAGAGGAAGAGAAAGACGAACCAGTTAGAAAGGAGCAAGAGAAGGAAAGGAATACAGGTGTGATGACACTACATAAGAGTAAAAAGATTAAGTAGAAGAGAGTGAAGAGAAAGAGGAACCAGTTAGAAAGGAGCAAGAGAAGGAAGGGAATACAGGTGTGATGACACTACATAAGAGTAAAAAAGATTAAGTAGAAGAGAGTGAAGAGAAAGACGAACCAGTTAGAAAGGAGCAAGAGAAGGAAGGGAATACAGGTATGATGACACTACATAAGAGTAAAAAAGATTAAGTAGAAGAGAGTGAAGAGAAAGAGGAACCAGTTAGAAAGGAGCAAGAGAAGGAAGGGAATACAGGTGTGATGACACTACATAAGAGTAAAAAAGATTAAGTAGAAGAGAGGAAGAGAAAGAGGAACCAGTTAGAAAGGAGCAAGAGATGGAAGGAATACAGGTGTGATGACACTACATAAGAGTAAAAAAGATTAAGGTAAGAGAGTGAAGAGAAAGATGAACCAGTTAGTAAGGAGCAAGAGAAGGATGGGAATACAGGTATGATGACACTACATTAGAGTAAAAAAGATTAAGTAGAAGAGAGGGAAGAGAAAGACGAACCAGTTAGAAAGGAGCAAGAGAAGGATGGGAATACAGGTGTGATGACACTACATAAGAGTAAAAGATTAAGTAGAAGAGAGTGAAGAGAAAGACGAACCAGTTAGAAAGGAGCAAGAGAAGGATGGGAATACAGGTGTGATGACACTACATAAGAGTAAAAAAGATTAAGTAGAAGAGAGGGAAGAGAAAGACGAACCAGTTAGAAAGGAGCCAGAGAAGGATGGGAATACAGGTGTGATGACATCACATAAGAGTAAAAAAGATTAAGCAGAAGAGAGGGAAGAGAAAGACGAACCAGTTAGAAAGGAGCAAGAGAAGGATGGGAATACAGGTGTGATGACACTACATAAGAGTGAAAAAGATTAAGTAGAAGAGAGTGAAGAGGAAGACGAACCAGTTAGAAAGGAGCAAGAGAAGGATGGGAATACAGGTGTGATGACACTACATAAGAGTAAAAAAGATTAAGTAGAAGAGTGAAGAGGAAGACGAACCAGTTAGAAAGGAGCAAGAGAAGGATGGGAATACAGGTGTGATGACACTACATAAGAGTAAAAAAGATTAAGTAGAAGAGAGGAAGAGAAAGACGAACCAGTTAGAAAGGAGCAAGAGAAGGATGGGGAATACAGGTGTGATGACACTACATAAGAGTAAAAAAGATTAAGTAGAAGAGAGGGAAGAGAAAGACGAACCAGTTAGAAAGGAGCAAGAGAAGGATGGGAATACAGGTGTGATGACACTACATAAGAGTAAAAAGATTAAGTAGAAGAGGAGGAAGAGAAAGAGGAACCAGTTAGAAAGGAGCAAGAGAAGGAAGGGAATGCAGGTGTGATGACACTACATAAGAGTAAAAAAGATTAAGTAGAAGAGAGTGAAGAGAAAGACGAACCAGTTAGAAAGGAGCAAGAGAAGGAAGGGAATACAGGTGTGATGACACTACATAAGAGTAAAAAAGATTAAGTAGAAGAGAGTGAAGAGAAAGATTGAACCAGTTAGAAAGGAGCAAGAGAAGGAAGGGAATACAGGTGTGATGACACTACATAAGAGTAAAAAAAGATTAAGTAGAAGAGAGTGAAGAGAAAGAGTAACCAGTTAGAAAGGAGAAAGTGAAGGAAGGAATACAGGTGTGATGACACTACATAAGAGTAAAAAGATTAAGTAGAAGAGAGTGAAGAGAAAGAGGTTCAGTTAGAAAGGAGAAAGAGAAGGAATGGAATACAGGTGTGATGACACTACATAAGAGTAAAAAAGATTAAGTAGAAGAGAGTGAAGAGAAAGAGGAACCAGTTAGAAAGGAGCAAGAGAAGGAAGGGAATGCAGGTGTGATGACACTACATAAGAGTAAAAAAGATTAAGTAGAAGAGAGGAAGAGAAAGACGAACCAGTTAGAAAGGAGCAAGAGAAGGAAGGGAATACAGGTGTGATGACACTACATAAAAGTATAAAAGATTAAGTAGAAGAGAGTGAAGAGAAGAGGAACCAGTTAGAAAGGAGCAAGAGAAGGATGGGAATACAGGTGTGATGACAGTACATAAGAGTAAAAAAAGATTAAGTAGAAGAGAGTGAAGAGAAAGAGGAAACCAGTTAGAAAGGAGAAAGAGAAGGAAGGGAATACAGGTGTGATGACACTACATAAGAGTAAAAAGATTAAGTAGAAGAGAGTGAAGAGAAAGAGGAACCAGTTAGAAAGGAGAAAGAGAAGGAAGGGAATACAGGTGTGATGACACTACATAAGAGTAAAAAAGATTAAGTAGAAGAGAGTGAAGAGAAAGACGAACTAAAGTTAGAAAGGAGCAAGAGAAGGATGGGAATACAGGTGTGATGACACTACATAAGAGTAAAAAGATTAAGTAGAACAGAGGGAAGAGAAAGACGAACCAGTTAGAAAGGAGCAAGAGAAGATGGGAATACAAGTGTGATGGATACCACAAGAGTAAAAAATAAGTAGAAGAGAGTGAAGAGGACGAACCAGTTAGAAAGGAGCAAGAGAAGGATGGAATACAGGTGTGATGACACTACATAAGAGGCAAAGATTAAGTAGAAGAGAGGAAGAGAAAGACGAACCAGTTAGAAAGTTACAAGAGAAGGATGGGAACAGTATGACACTACATAAGAGTAAAAAGAGCCAAGTAGAAGAGAGTGAAGAGAAAGAGGAACCAGTTAGAAAGGAGCAAGAGAAGGAAGGGAATACAGGTGTGATGACACTACATAAGAGTAAAAGATTAAGTAGAAGAGAGTGAAGAGAAAGAGAACCAGTTAGAAAGGAGAAAGAGAAGGAAGGAACAGAGAAGGGACAGACACTACATAAGAGCGTATAGATTAAGTAGAAGAGAGTGAAGAGAAAGAGGAACCAGTTAGAAAGGAGAAAGAGAAGGAAGGGAATACAGTGTGATGACACTACATAAGAGTAAAAAAGATTAAGTAGAAGAGAGAAGAGAAAGAGGAACCAGTTAGAAAGGAGCAAGAGAAGGAAGGGAATACAGGTGTGATGACACTACATAAGAGTAAAAGATTAAAGTAGAAGAGAGTGAAGAGAAAGACGAACCAGTTAGAAAGGAGAAAGAGAAGGAAGGGAATACAGGTGTGATGACACTACACAAGAGTAAAAAAGATTAAGTAGAAGAGAGTGAAGAGAAAGACGAACCAGTTAGAAAGGAGCAAGAGAAGGAAGGGAATACAGGTGTGATGACACATAAGAGTAAAAAAGATTAAGTAGAAGAGAGGAAGAGGAAGACAATCAGTTAGAAAGGAGCAAGAGAAGGATGGGAAATACAGGATGACACTACATAAGAGTAAAAAGATTAAGTAGAAGAGAGGGAAGAGAAAGACGAACCAGTTAGAAAGGAGCAAGAGAAGGATGGGAATACAGGTGTGATGACATCACATAAGAGTAAAAAAGATTAAGTAGAAGAGAGGAAGAGAAAGAGGAACCAGTTAGAAAGGAGCAAGAGAAGGAAGGGAATACAGGTGTGATGACACTAATAAGAGTAAAAAGATTAAGTAGAAGAGAGTGAAGAGAAGTGGAACCAGTTAGAAAGGAGCAAGAGAAGGAAGGGAATACAGGTGTGATGATGATACATAAGAGTAAAAAAGATTAAGTAGAAGAGTGTGAAGAGAAAGACGAACCAGTTAGAAAGGAGAAAGAGAAGGAAGGGAATACATGTGTGATGATACTACATAAGAGTAAAAAAGATTAAGTAGAAGAGAGTGAAGAGAAAGACGAACCAGTTAGAAAGGAGCAAGAGAAGGAAGGGAATACAGGTGTGATGACACTACATAAGAGTAAAAAAGATTAAGTAGAAGAGAGTGAAGAGAAAGACGAACCAGTTAGAAAGGAGCAAGAGAAGGAATACAGGTGTGATGACACTACATAAGAGTAAAAAAGATTAAGTAGAAGAGAGTGAAGAGAAAGATGAACCAGTTAGAAAGGAGCAAGAAGAGAAGGAAGGGAATACAGGTGTGATGACACTACATAAGAGTAAAAAAGATTAAGTAGAAGAGAGTGAAGAGAAGGAGGAACCAGTTAGAAAGGAGCAAGAGAAGGAAGGGAATACAGGTGTGATGACACTACATAAGAGTAAAAAAGATTAAGTAGAAGAGAGTGAAGAGAAAGACGAACCAGTTAGAAAGGAGCAAGAGAAGGATGGGAATACAGGTGTGATGACACTACATAAGAGTAAAAAAGATTAAGTAGAAGAGAGGAAGAGAAAGACGAACCAGTTAGAAAGGAGCAAGAGAAGGATGGGAATACAGGTGTGATGACACTACATAAGAGTAAAAAAGATTAAGTAGAAGAGAGTGAAGAGAAAGAGGAACCAGTTAGAAAGGAGAAAGAGAAGGAAGGGAATACAGGTGTGATGACACTACATAAGAGTAAAAAAGATTAATTAGAAGAGAGTGAAGAGAAAGAGGAACCAGTTAGAAAGGAGCAAGAGAAGGATGGGAATACAGGTGTGATGACAGTACATAAGAGTAAAAAAGATTAAGTAGAAGAGAGTGAAGAGAAAGAGGAACCAGTTAGAAAGGAGAAAGAGGAAGGGAATACAGGTAAGATGACACTACATAAGAGTAAAAAGATTAAGTAGAAGAGAGTGAAGAGAAAGAGGAACCAGTTAGAAAGGAGCAAGAGAAGGAAGGGAATACAGGTGTGATGACACTACATAAGAGTAAAAAAGATTATGAAGAGAGTAAAGAGAAAGAGGAACCAGTTAAGGAAAGGAGAAAGAGAAGAAGGGCCACAGGTGTGATGACACTACATAAGAGTAAAAAGATTAAGTAGAAGAGAGTGAAGAGAAAAGAGGAACCAGTTAGAAAGGAGAAAGAGAAGGAAGGGAATACAGGTGTGATGACACTACACAAGAGTAAAAAAGATTGGAAAGAAAGAGAGTGAAGAGAAAGAGGAACCAGTTAGAAAGGAGAAAGAGAAGGGAAGGGAATACAGGTGTGATGACACTACATAAGAGTAAAAAAGATTAAGTAGAAGAGAGGAAGAGAAAGACGAACCAGTTAGAAAGGAGAAAGAGAAGGATGGGAATACAGGTGTGATGACACTACATAAGAGTAAAAAAGATTAAGTAGAAGAGAGTGAAGAGAAAGAGGAACCAGTTAGAATGGAGAAAGAGAAGGAAGGGAATACAGGTGTGATGACACTACATAAGAGTAAAAAAGATTAAGTAGAAGAGAGTGAAGAGAAAGACGAACCAGTTAGAAAGGAGAAAGAGAAGGAAGGGAATACAGGTGTGATGACACTACATAAGAGTAAAAAAGATTAAGTAGAAGAGAGAAGAGAAAGAGGAACCAGTTAGAAAGGAGAAGGAGAAGGAAGGGAATACAGGTGTGATGACACTACATAAGAGTAAAAAGATTAAGTAGAAGAGAGTGAAGAGAAAGAGGAACCAGTTAGAAAGGAGAACGAGAAGGAAGGGAATACAGGTGTGATGACACTACATAAGAGTAAAAAAGATTAAGTAGAAGAGAGAAGAGAAAGAGGAACCAGTTAGAAGGGAGCAAGAGAAGGATGGGAATACAGGTGTGATGACACTACATACGAGTAAAAAAGATTAAGTAGAAGAGAGTGAAGAGAAAGAGGAACCAGTTAGAAAGGAGAAAGAGAAGGATGGGGAATACAGGTGTGATGACACTACATAAGAGTAAAAAAAGATTAATTAGAAGAGTGAAGAGAAAGAGGAACCAGTTAGAAAGGAGCAAGAGAAGGATGGGAATACAGGTGTGATAACACTACATAAGAGTAAAAAAGATTAAGTAAAGAGAGTAAAGAGAAAGACGAACCAGTTAGAAAGGAGCAAGAGAAGGATGGGAATACAGGTGTGATG
>JBBBDQ010027941.1:0-10242 GCA_037127315.1 Ascarosepion bandense | reverse complement strand
CAGTATCTACTCTGGTATGTACGCATCGCTCATTCAGTAACATGAATTAGATTATTGGGCGCGTGTATTGATAATATACGCCTTAAGGGGTCAGTCACCCTTCCGCTGAGCGCCCATGGCCCAGGGGCCGAATAGCCGACTGGACGCCAGTTGTTCCGGTTCCAATCCTGGGTAAAATCTGTCGGAGGTGTGACCGCTTGCCGGGTGGGCTGTGATGCGGCGAGGCAGATCTCTCTGTGGATGACAAATATATATATATATATATATATATATATATATATATATTTAAAGTTATTTTTTCTAAAAATTCAAAAATGTTGGAAATTTGAAATATTTCTTGACACGAAATCTCTAAGAGAGAATTTGCCTCTCCTCAGTAATACAGCTCTAAGTTCAAAACGAAGAAAGATAGTGTTAAGAAGGAGGAAACAAATAACTAATTAACGGTTAAGATTTTGGAAATATATTGGTCCCTGAGAGACTTTTTTAGCGTTCATTCTATGTCTGGATTTTACTTTGTAAATGGAATGGGGATTAAGTGACGGAAAGGGTTAAGGGAAATGAGGTCGTTAAATTGAGAATTGGGAAATTAAACAAATGGAAATAGAGAAGGAGGGGGCGGAATATAAAAAGAATGTATAGAGAAAAGATAAAGAAGGGAAAAAAAGAAAAGAAAGGGGAAAAAGGAGAAGAATATCAAAATATCAAATAGGAAATGCTTTGATACGTGTCAAATAGGTTCAACTTTAATTTTTTCCTTTCTTAACCCTATCTTTCTTCATTTTGAACTTAGAGCTGTGTTGCTGAGGAGAGGTGAATTTTCTCTTTAGCCGTTTTTTTTCGGATTCGTAACTAATAATTTGGTGGATGGATGGGTGTGCGTGTAAACATGTATGCATATATGTAGAAACGCAGATACACACAGATATATAAATATTCATTAGGTGTCAATAGAACAGTTCTCATTGTAATATAATAGAGCTAGTAAGCATATATTAATAAATATACATATTATCCTACGTATTAAACACGAGTTTTACACTACGTAATAATTACCTGGTTAATAATAATTAAAAATTCAGAAAAAAGATTAAAATATTTAAAATAATTATAAATGTAATAAAAATAACAATATTTAGAGTTAAATAAATAACTAAAAATTTAAAAACCACAATAGCAAAATTACTAATAATAATAAAAATAAATATAAATAAAATAAATATAAAAAAGAAACACTAAGAATCCTAAAAATGAATATAAAATACAACGATAAGTTAATATAAATTATTAATTATTATTCATAATATAAAAATCTAGTTTCTTAATTTTTAATTATTATTAACTTTAGGTTTCTAGATTTTAATTTCTTTATTACCACGTTATTATTACTATAATAATATAAGAATACTATTATTATTATGATTAAAATTAAACAGAAAAAGTAACAATTATTTATCGAGCGTTAATTCAAACCCTAATTTTTAAATTTTAAATTTCAATATCATACATCTAAAAAACGGACAACTGGCAGCTCGGTTCAAAGTTCATTTCTTTTACCAACGAAGGTATTTTGTGAATCTAGGTCCAAGACGTTAAGTGAAACTAAGATTTAATGCGTTAAATTAAACCCCTTTCTTCTAATGCTTGTCTTCTTCCTTTTCTTTTCTCTTTTTCTTTTAATACTTATTTTTTTCTTTTTTCCTTTTCCTATTTCACTTGACTTCATCTGGATAAATTTGAAAATTCATTTTTGTATGAATTTAGTCTGAGCCACGAAAAAATGTTATTACCAATGGATTTGTAATAATATCTGACATTTGTTTCTTGATTATAATACTCTGTTAGCAATAAATTTTATGATTGAGTTGTCTTTGGAGTTTGTCTCACAGCTCATCAGTACGGCTTAGACTCCGGTCACTTCCTAACCCAGGATTGAAACCCGACCGAATCGGCGTCAGTCGGCGTTATATATATATATATATATATATATATATATATATATATATATATATATATATATATATATATATATATAAATCTTAATTATAAGTAGATTAACCTAGTGAGCCAACAAACCTACCAAGGTTTCACCTAAACGGATCTTCAGGGAAGACCTTCCGTTTTTTACTTCATTCTGTCATTTACTTGTATGAAAATAGTAATTGTATTTAACTACAATTTTTGTTCTTTAAATTTTAAATTCTGAAATGGTATTTGTTTATTTATTTATTTCTTACCTCAATATCTGCAGAACCTTTAATAAAAGTGAAACATGTTACATTGAGATACGTTTCCTCCTTTGTTTTTATTTTTATTTTTTGTTTATACTTTATTCCATCATCATGTTGGGTTCCAATCAATATAATCAACTCACCTTGTCTGACATGGAAGTCACATCAAGAGACATAATCTACATTATATAGTGTCATTTTTATCTCAATCTCTTAATAAATGTGAAAAATGTGAAACTGAAGTACGTTTCTCATTTTGTTCTTTACTTTAATCTACCATTTACTTGTATGAAAATAGCAATCGTATTTAACTACAACTTTTGTAAGACGCATTGTTTTGAAGTTGAAATTGAAATCTATGGCACATAATATCCGCATTAATTAAAAAGAACAGACTTTATAATTTGTTTATAACGAGATTGGAGGTAACTCGCACTCAGACAAAACATTGCCAGCCTCTTGCTACATATTGTTGTACTCAAAACAATCACAAGCCCGGTTCATTGCACTTGAATAGAATTTTTCTACCTACTTTCGGCTATTGTTGCTAAGAACAAATTAACAACTTATCCCCACTACGTGCCGTGCGTTGCCAAAAAAGACCAACTGTTAAAATGTTTACCTAACTTCACTGAATTTTTGACAGTTGCATACAGATCACATGTTAAATGTATGGGTCAACCATGCCTGCTATGATCTCTGTTGATATTTTACAACTACCCATCTCTTAAAATTTTTACATATATTTAGGTTTTGAAATAGATAGATAATGCATAAGTGTACTACTGTATTTTCTTTATTTAAGTTTTTGAATTCCTAATTTTCCCTCTTCCAGATCAGTTGCTAAAAAGGTTATATATATATATATATATATATATATATATATATATATATATATATATATATATATTTATGAAAATGTATAAAATCCATAATTTTTCATAATTTATTTCATGAATTCTTTTAAATATTCAAATCCTCAGACCGAATGTTTTTTTATAAAAATGAATGGGATAGATTTACGGGAGGAATAGTTAGGAAACAGAAATAATGAATATATTTTATTGATAGGGGGAGGAGTCAAATGTGGAAGATTAATTTAAAAGTGGATGTCACATTTAGAATGCTGCATTTCATCACTGACGATTACGAACTTGGTTTAAGTTAAACATTTTCAAATACAAGACGGTAAATAGAGGCCATATTTTAAAATAGAAGAATTGAATTGTTAGAGTTTTATATTAATTTCTATAGCAATAATATTTTCATTTTTATAAATATAAGCTTTTCGGTTTTCTGATAATAATTTTACTATCCAGTATGATAAGACTGTTACTGATGATAAAAAAACATAAAAAGACATAATTTAAAATAAA
This sequence comes from Ascarosepion bandense, assembly GCA_037127315.1. Lineage (NCBI taxonomy): Eukaryota > Metazoa > Mollusca > Cephalopoda > Sepiida > Sepiidae > Ascarosepion > Ascarosepion bandense. The sequence goes on along the minus strand of JBBBDQ010027941.1, from coordinate 6,635 downwards.
TAAATATGTATAAAGCTAATAATATTAGGATTTTCTTATTATTATTAATGACAATAATAAAAACACTATTTAAAAATATATAATAACTAGCATCATAGCCCGGTTTTGCTCAGCAACTGAGAACATTTTAGTAGAAGAAGAAAATGCCAATGAGAGGAGTAGAATAAAAATTAAATATAAAGGCTCATTTTTTTAATAAAAATTTTTTTAGTCAAATTTGACACGTGTGATTTGATTTCTGTGACGTAATTTAGCAACCAACTTAGATATTTTACAGAGGAAATGTAAACAATCGGTTCATTGGCTAAAGAGTGCGAAAGGGAAAATTTGCTGAACTTAAACTGAAAAAGTATGTGTCGACCTGCCTTCTCTGTAGATATATGTCAATAGAAAGTTCAATGGCGTAGCTTAAAATGTAGGCTCCATAGGGGACGGTCAGCACACAGACTCAAAGATTGCTTTTTATATATATATATATATATATAAATAATAATAATAATAATAATAATAATAATAAACTTAAGTTAATAGTACTGTCAATATTCTGTCTTTAACGGGGAATTACATAGGTATTATTTGAATACATTAGATGCCGTTTTAAGAAACTTAACTTATATACATATTTGCATACGAACCTTTTACTTGTACTCCTGGTTGTTTGTAACTAAGTAAGTACTTATATATATAATGTACATAAGAAAGACATTCCCGCACTCATATATATATGCATTAATACGCATATATAAAAATACATGAACAGATATTTTTCCAAGCATAAATAGCATTTCTCCCTGGAAGTTGTTGGGAGTTTGTGCATGTTTAATGATCCTCTATTAAATTAGTGGGTTATGTGCTGTCTTTTAGTTTCCAATAGTGTTTAGATATTGCAGTTTTATGTTTTAAGAAAGCATTACAAAAAAAGAATGGCGATGATTGTAGAATCTTTGTTTCCAACTTTCTGGGGATATCTTTTTCTTTGTTTGGGTCTTCTTACAGATAAATTGTAGTCACGTATTCCTTTATAGGAACTACATTTAGCTTCAATGCGGCAGTTGGTTTTGTTATTACAGTTCAAAATAGTTTTATATACTTGTGCTTTATAATATATTTTTTAATAACTAGTTTTGTGTGAGTTAAAATATTTCTAATATTCTTGGTGTAAGAGTAACTGATTTTCAATGTTTTCTCTGTTGAAAATCTTTTTCGTAGGTTATTTTGGTTAAAGTGCTTGTCTATTAGATTAGGAAAGTATCGATCAATACTTATATTGGACAACTTACAGAATGTTAGGTGAAACCATATTATTTTTCTTTTCTGTATTTGCAGTGACATTAGTTGTTTTGCTTTTCAAAGTTTATTGGTAGACTAAAACATTTTTAACATTACTTTTCTTGAAGGTTTCATTATATATGGATTTGTTCTCATTAATTTTTATGGATGATAATCTATGAATTTTCGTATTTGCTGTGTTAAGAATGTTATTAATCATTTATTTAGTTTAATTAGAATTTACATAATATATAATAGGAGATTGATTTCTTTTATGAAATGGTATGAAGGTATTTCGAAAACGTTGAAACTGACATCTAAGAAATTTACTATTTTGAGGTTTGATGATATTGATTTTAAACCTAGAAACTAGAAAGCTTTTATAATTTTTTCTGTGTTCTGGATGATAGAGTGGCCTTTGTTATTTTTTGATGAATATAATTCTATATTCTCGGTAAAGAGCTACTTGATTGGGATCAATAATTCTACTAAGAGTGCCTAATATGTATATTCATATTAGATCAACGATTTGTGTTGAATCATTCGGGATTAGTGGGACATCAAAGTTATCGTGGAAATTTTTAGTCCAAGTAAAATCGTTATATACAAGTAAAGATTGTCTAGATGCTAAAAATTTTAATATAAAGCGATCAAATATTGATCCACAGAAATGCAATTATAAGAAACTATTTAATATTTCAAAAATACACAAGACGATGTACAATTTATGTACAAATAATGAATTAAATTTTAATCTTTTTTCTTTTTCTTCTTTGCTTGTGAATTTTCTTTTCTTTATTTTGTATGATATTGACTTTAAATACAAGTATAAAAATTCTGTTTTGCTTCATTGTTTTTTACTTTAAAGTTGATCTTTTCTTTTTTTAAGTCGGTCCTGCGTCATCAGAAAAATAACATTTTTCGATGATGCCAGGTCATCGGTGACATTTTTGAAATTGTTTTATTTTGTCATTCCATCAGATTTTCTCCTACATAGACACACGTACACGCGCACACACACATGATTACCAAGTACCATATAGAAACAAATATATGATATATATGTATGCTAGTCTATACACACATCTATCTCGTTAATATATATTCATGTACAAGCATAAATTAATTACGTATGTCTCTCACACTCACAATCATACAGTTAAGTGCCGTACGTGATATACGCTTGTGCGAACAGATCTCGAAAGCAACATTATTGACTGAGCTAAAGATTTTCCTGCAGTACGTTGCTATTGATTTCTGAGAGAGACTGGTTGCCAACCAAGTCCATAGAATCAAATATCTTCTGTTATTTAACCCATAGCTGGAGGTAGAAGTTAGGGGATTAATGCCTTTCATAGGGTTATTTACGCGTAAGTGAATGCAACGAATTCAACTGAGTTATCCGATTTCTTGTTCCGAGCCGATACTCAGTGTCCCACAACGCATCCTGATCGAAACACAATCATCTGCTTAAAGAAGACATTGGCACCGAAACTAATTAGTTACATGTAGTTTGATGATTGTTTGTTGTGTGAAACCGACAAACATCATGCAGGGTTGAATTTTATGGCATATCTATTACAATCTGTAAAAGATTTACGCTAATACAAATAAAGTTGTCACTTAGCTGATTGATATTACTTTCAAGGATCCCGACTCGAGAGTTTCATAGACGAACCCGTTCGTCCATTCGACAAGGTATGACCAATTGTCTGCTTATACTTTTCGATTTTTTCATTTTTATATGCACTTATCATATCATTGCTCCAAAGTTTCTTTCGAATTCTCTATGTTAACTTGTTCACTTATTTGGCGCAAATAACCTTGGAAACGGTATTAATCCGTCGCTTCTCCCTCCAACTGTGGGTTACAGTTATGGTAAAGAGTAGATTCTATAGCGGTTGCGCCCCTTGATCTACCTCACTCGGTGGATAAAAGTGTTTGAAACATCTTTTTTTGTAATAAAAAAAAAACTAGTTACAGGAGCATCGACGATCTCCTCATTGATAGTGGTCAATGATGGGTTATACTCCACTGGAAGCGATGGTGTTTATGTTTTAGGTTATATATTAAGATATGGAGTATGGAAGGCCAAGTTTGTTCGTTTTTTCCCTTTGATTTATTTATATATACATATATATCTTAATTAATTTATTTAAAATTCTTCTTAATAGATACTCATACTTCGTTAGTTGCTCTGTATGTTTTTATTATTAAACAGTAAAATTATTTACGATCTGCGGACCGACATAATGAAGAAATCTTGCTGAGAAGAATTGGCCTCATCCGGCTGGATTCAAACTTGCATCTTCTAGGACAAATCGTCATTAGATCTGAAGTGTCTTAGACCGCACGACTATTAAAAATATAACGGGTTTATTCCATTTCGTAATGGTTTCGTAAACACACACACACACACACACACACACACACACACACACACACATATATATATATATATATATATATATATATATATATATTCCAGAGTTACTACAGCCCGGGGCAAGGCGTGAGGTCAGTTCACGGCAGGTTTAATGATGTAATGACGGGATTCATATATAAAATCTCTTCTGTCTTAATGGCTTTACTGTCTTGCACTGGGTGATACCGGTAAAATTAATATATATATATATATATATATATATATAATCTTTATTAATCCGAGATTAGCAGGGTAAATTAGAACAGTATAAATTTGTATTAAAATAATCAATACATAAATAATAGTGAGCTTTGAAATATTTTGATTTGCAAGTCAGTCGATTTATGCAAACTTGGTTTTAACCTTTCGGTATCTTCAGGCGTTTTATATCAAGTTAATATAAAAGATTATTTATTATTTTTCAGTTTCATAAATGCCTATAGAATATAAATATATTTCTAACTTTTTATCTAACGTAATTGTTATAAAGTGCGATTGTCTTCGTATTTTATCAGTTCAGCTGTAGTCGTTTAACTTGTATACCGAGAGGTGGCCTACTGTTACTCCTTGCGCACGTATGCAGTCTATGTGTTAGCGAATTAGTCAATCATTCACACACCGTACAGTAATAATGAGAAATATTTTAAATTTCGTACCTCTACTAACTTTCGATAACTAATCTTAAATTGATATTTAAAAGAAAATATTTTTCTTGAATTTTTTATTTTATTTTTAATTGAAGTCTAAATGATTAAATTTACTATTTCAAAGTAAAGCAACATATTATGGTGTATTTGAAACGAAAATTATATGGATAAAAATGAAAATTTTGAGGTTTTAAATAAAATTAAAAATTTTTTCGGACATTTTTGAAACGATCGACACATTTGTTTGCCATTGTTAATTCTCGGCTTTAAAGATATTTAAAAAATAAAATATACATCTGTGACACTTTTGTTTGGAATATTAGAAAATCTTTAACGTTAATTTAGTCGAAGGACAACCAGATGCGAGATAACTAAGTGTACATAGTGATCAAGAATTGACAAAATTGTCCAAATTTTGTTCTGTAAGGAAAAACCGTTAAACACATGTTCTTTTAATGTACATATAAATTACCACACAAATAAAAATTAAATACACAAAAAAAATTTAAAATTATTTTTGCTTGAAAAAATAAGGTGGCATGGCGATTTTTATTAAAGTTTTCCAATTTGCAGTATGTTCTTCATTTATTAGCTTAATAACATAAAGTCTACAATTGAGTGAGGTGACGTCTGCACATGTCACCCACTTAACGGAGACGATGTTGAAGAATGCAGCCTCGATGCTGGTGAGAGACGTACAAGAGATAAATAAATAATAATAGTAGTAGCAGTAATCTCAGTTAAGTGCCATACGTGATACACGATATGGCGATCATAATACTTTTCGGGGATATGACTGACTAAGCAGAAGATTTTCCCGCATTTGGTTGTATTATTTCTAGAGTAGATTGGTTGCTAGCCAGATGTCGAACCCAATCTGTTCCGCTATTTTAACCCATAGCTAGAGGGAGAAGAGATGCATTCATATAATATTACCCAAGTGTTTTGCGTATAAGTGAATAAAATGAACTCGCCTGGAATAGTGAACCATAAATATTGAACTCATTTTCTCGATATATCATAACAAAATAAAATACTATTTTAGTGTTTTTTTAGATGATTTTTATTACGTGACTCATTAAATTGATTAGTTGTTGGAGTTCGCATTCGTTTTCCTGGCTTCTTAGGCAATGTTAGGAAGATCGATTTTCTTAGGTTTTCTGGGATATTGCCGTTGTTGGCAATTTTATTCATTATTTTCATGATTTTTGTCTAAGGCTGCCAGCTTCTCTATTGCAATATCGTCTGGTTTCACTGCTCTGTTTCTATTCAGATTGGCTGGTGCATCTTCAACTTGGACTTCAATATTTCTGGCCGTCTGTGTTTCTGTGTTTTGCGGTTTTGCTTTCTCTCGTCGTGGAAGTGATCTCTTTGTATTCTTTTCACCGCTGAAGTATTTCACTTTCTCTAATATGAGCGTTCCATCCATGCATTTTTTATCCTGTTGAGAAGTATGTCTTTTTTCTTGTTATTTCTTTCATTTTCTTATTGAATCTCTCCCCTTATTAGTCGTGAACAATTTTTCTATTTCTGCATATTTATCGTTTAGCCATTCCTCCATAGCTTGTCTGCATTTCCTTGTATAGTTTCCTGTAATCCTTTCCATATCTTGGCTTTGTTTTCTGCCTCGTATATTGTGTTCATTGGACGGATCTTTTTTTGTAACGTGAGGTCTTCCATGAGCTGTAGTGTTGCAGTTTGGTTGATGTGCTGGGCTTCTTCAGTCTCCAAAGTTTCATCCTTAGTTTACATATAACCGGACAAAAGAATTTGTTTATTAAGTACAGACTTTATGAGTCGGAATAGACACATTGACACAGGGAACAGAGCTTCGATTTTTAATAATTACTGAGTTAAGAAAAAAATTGTCAATTAAAATACATTTAAGCAAAATGCATTTTCACTTTTTGTTCAGTTGGTAGTATTCAATCGGTCAAAAACGTCATTGTCGAAAAACACTAAACCGAATATATGAGAGAGAGAGAGAGAGAGAGAGAGAGAGAGAGAGAGAGCTATTAATGTCAGAATGTCTACGGTTAGAAGTTTCTAGGACCGGAGTGTGAAATTTTTAACATACAGATATATTTCAATATCTAAAGCTCACCAATAATTTAAAAAAAATAAACGTTTATAAAATGGTTCAATGTAAAGGCTTAGCAGAAACACCGGCAATCTGCTTCCAATTTTTAATATTTAATAGGTTAAGCCAAAATTTATCAATTAAAATACATTTAGGCTAATTACATTTCATTTTGTTTTTGTTCATTCGACAATATATCATTTAAAATGCATTT
>JBBBDQ010027930.1:0-11608 GCA_037127315.1 Ascarosepion bandense | reverse complement strand
AAGTAATTTTTTAATTACTATTATTATTTTATTTATTACTTGTGATAATTCCTTATAATTTAGAAAAAAGAATGCTTATTGAACTAGTAATTTTTAATTGCTATTATTCTTTATTTGTACTTATGATAATTTCTTTATAATTTTAGAAAAAAAAAAAATAACTCATTAGACTAGTAATTTTTTTAATTACTATTTAGTATTTTATTTGTACTTGTGATAATTCCTTATAATTTAGAAAAAAAATTAACTTATTGAACTAGTAATTTTTAATTACTATTATTCTTTTATTTGTACTTATGATAATTTCTTTATAATTTAGAAAAAAATAACTCATTGAACTAGTAATTTTTTAATTACTATTATTATTATTTTAATTGTGATAATTTATTTATAATTTGAAAAAAAATTAACTTATTGAACTAGTAATTTTTAATTACTATTATTTTTATTTATACTTATATTAATTTCCTTATAATTTAGAAAAAAAAATAACTTATTAAGAATAGTAATTTTTTAATTACTATTATTAATTTATTTGTACTTATGATAATTCCTTATAATTTGAAAAAAATTAACTTATTGAACTAGTAATTTTTAATTACTATTATTCTTTTTATTTGTACTTATGATAATTTCCTTATAATTTAGAAAAAAAAAACTTATTGAACTAGTAATTTTTTAATTACTATTATTATTTAATACTTGTGATAATTCCTTATAATTTGAAAAAAAATTAACTTATTAGACAAGTAATTTTTAATTACTATTATTCTTTTATTTGTGCTTATGATAATTTCTTTATAATTTAGAAAAAAATAACTCATTGAACTAATGTTTTTTAATTACTATTATTATTTTATTTGTACTTGTGATAATTCATATAATTTAGAAAAAAATTAACTTATTGAACTAGTAATTTTTATTACTGTATTACAATAATTTGTACTTATGATAATTTCTTTATAATTTAGAAAAAAAAAATAACTCATTGAACTAGTAATTTTTTAAATACTATTATTATTTTATTTGTACTTGTGATAATTCCTTATAATTTAGAAAAAAAATTAATTTATTGAACTAGTAATTTTTTAATTACTATTATTCTTTTTATTTGTACTTATGATAATTTCCTTATAATTTAGAAAAATTAATTTATTGAACTAGTAATTTTTATTATTTTTATTTGTACTTGTGATAATTCCTTATAATTTAGAAAAAAATTAACTTATTGAACTAGTAATTTTTAATTACTATTATTCTTTATTTGTACTGCGATAATTTCCTTATAATTTAAAAAAACTTATTGAACTATTAATTTTTTAATTACTGTTATTATTTTTATTTGTACTTGTGAGTAATTCCTTATAATGTAGAAAAAAAATTAACTTATTAGACTAGTAATTTTTTAATTACTATTATTCTTTTATTTCTACTTATGATAATTTCCTTATAATTTAGAAAAAAAAAACATTGAGAACGATAATTTTTAATTACTATTATTATTTTTATTTGTACTTATGATAATTTCCTTATAATTTAGAAAAAAATTAACTTATTGAACTAGTAATTTTTTAATTACTATTATTATTACATTATACTTGTGATAATTTTTACAACAATTTGAAAAAAATTAATTTATTGAACTAGTATTTTTAATTACTATTATTATTTTATTTGTACTTGTGATAATTCCTTATAATTTAGAAAAAAATTAACTTATTGAGCTAGTAATTTTAATTACTATTATTCTTTCTTATTACTTATGATAATTTCTTTATAATTTAGAAAAAAAATAACTTATTGAACTAGTAATTTTTGAAATTACTATTATTATTTGTTGTACTTATGATAATTCATATAATTTAGAAAAAAATAACTCAATGAGCTAGTATTTTTAATTGCTATTATTATTTTTATTGTACTTGTGATAATTCTTATAATTTAGAAAAAAAATTAATTTATTGAACTAGTAATTTTTAATTACTATTATTCTTTATTTGTACTTATGATAATTTCCTTATAATTTAGAAAAAAATAACTTATTGAACTAGTAATTTTTAAATTACTATTATTATTTTATTTGTACTTATGGTAATTCCTTATAATTTAGAAAAAAATTAACTTATTGAACTAGTAATTTTTAATTTTCTTATTCTTTTATTTTGTACTTATAGAAGTAATTTCCTTATAATTTAGAAAAAAAAAAACTTATTGAACTAGTAATTTTTTAATTATTATTATTTTATTTGTACTTGTGATAATTTCCTAATAATTTAGAAAAAAATTAATTTATTGAACTAGTAATTTAATTACTATTATTATTTTATTTATTTTTACTTGTGATAATTCTTATAATTTAGAAAAAATAAACTTATTGAACTAGTAATTTTTTAATTACTATTATTCTTTTTTATTTGTACTTATGATAATTTCTTATAATTTAGAAAAAAATAACATTGAACTATTAATTTTTTAATTACTATTATTATTTTGTTGTACTTATGATATTCTTATAATTTGAAAAAAAATTAACTTATTGAACTAAGTAATTTTTAATTACTATTATTCTTTATTTGTACCCATGATAATTTCCTTATAATTTAGAAAAAAAAAACTTATTGAACTAGTAATTTTTTAATTACTATTATTATTTTTATTTGTACTTGTGTTCTAATAATTTAGAAAAAAATTAATTTATTGAACTAGTAATTTTTTAATTAGTATTATTATTTTATTATTACTTGTAATCAATTTTATATAATTTAGAAAAAAATTAATTTATTGAACTAGTAATTTTTTAATTACTATTATTATTTTATTTGTACTTGTGATAATTCCTTATAATTTAGAAAAAAATTAACTTGTGTTCAGCATTTTAATTACTATTATTCTTTTATTTGTACTTATGATAATTTCTTTATAATTTAGAAAAAAAATAACTCATTGAACTAGTAATTTTTTTAATTACTATTATTATTTTATTTGTACTTGTGATAATTCCTTATAATTTAGAAAAAAAATTAACTTATTGAACTAGTAATTTTTAATTACTATTATTCTTTTATTTGTACTTATGATAATTTCTTTATAATTTAGAAAAAAAATAACTCATTGAACTAGTAATTTTTTTAATTACTATTATTATTTTATTTGTACTTGTGATAATTCCTTATAATTTAGAAAAAAAATTAACTTATTGAACTAGTAATTTTTTTTAATTACTATTATTCTTTTATTTGTACTTATGATAATTTCCTTATAATTTGAAAAAAATTTATTTATTGAACTAGTAATTTTTTAATTACTATTATTATTTATTTGTACTTATGATAATTCCTTATAATTTAGAAAAAAATTAACTTATTGAACTAGTAATTTTTAATTACACTATTATTCTTTTATTTGTACTTATGATAATTTCCTTATAATTTGAAAAAAAAAAAACTTATTGAACTATTAATTTTTATTCTTCTTATTATTTTATTTGTACTTGTGATAATTTCTAATAATTTAGAAAAAATTAATTTATTGAACGACAATTTTTAATTACTATTATTATTTTATTTTATTACTTGTGATAATTTCCTTATATTTAGAAAAAAATTTATTTATTAGACTAGTAATTTTTGATACCCTATTATTATTTTTATTTGTACTTGTGATAATTCCTTATAATTTAGAAAAAAAAATTAACTTATTGAACTAGTAATTTTAATTACTATTATTCTTTATTTATTGTAAGATAATTTCTTTATAATTTAGAAAAAAAAATAACTCATTGAACTAGTAATTTTTAATTACTATTATTATTTTATTTTATGCTTGTGATAATTCCCTTATAATTTAGAAAAAAATTAACTTATTGAACTAGTAATTTTTAATTACTATTATTCTATTATTTGTACTTATGATAATTTCTTTATAATTTAGAAAAAAAATAACTCATTGAACTAGTAATTTTTTTAAATACTATTATTATTTTATTTGTACTTGTGATAATTCCTTATAATTTAGAAAAAAATTAATTTATTGAACTAGTAATTTTCAATTACTATTATTCTTTTTATTTGTACTTATGATAATTTCCTTATAATTTAGAAAAAAAATAACTTATTGAACTAGTAATTTTTTCAATTACTATTATTGTTTTATTTGTACTTATGATAATTCCTTACTAATTTAGAAAAAAAATTAACTTATTAATTTAAGTAATTTTTTTAATTACTATTATTCTTTTATTTATTACTTATGATAATTTCCTTATAATTTAGAAAAAAAAAACTTATTGAACTAGTAATTTTTTAATTACTATTATTATTTTATTTGTACTTGCTTGATAATTTCCTAATAATTTAGAAAAAAATTAATTTATTAAATTTATTAATTTTTAATTACTATTATTATTTTATTTGTACTTGTGATAATTTCCTTATAATTTAGAAAAAAATTTATTTATTGAACTAGTAATTTTTAATTACCTATTATTATTTTATTTATTACTTGTGATAATTCCTTATACTTTAGAAAAAAAATTAACTTATTGAACTAGTAATTTTTAATTACTATTATTCTTTTATTTGTGCTTATGATAATTTCTTTATAATTTAGAAAAAAAAAATAACTCATTGAACTAGTAATTTTTTTAATTACTATTATTATTTATTTGTACTTGTGATAATTCCTTTTATGATTTGAAAAAAATTAACTTATTGAACTGGTAATTTTTAATTTATATTATTCTATTATTTGTACTTGTGATAATTTCCTTATAATTTAGAAAAAAAATTTATTTATTGAACTAGTAATTTTTTTAATTGCTATTATTATTTTATTTGTACTTGTGATAATTCCCTTATAATTTAGAAAAAAAAATTAACTTATTGAACTAGTAATTTTTAATTACTATTATTCTTTTTATTTGTGCTTATGATAATTTCTTTAATTTAGAAAAAAAATAACTCATTGAACTAGTAATTTTTTAATTACTATTATTATTTTGTGTACTTGTGATAATTCCTTATAATTTAGAAAAAAATTAACTTATTATTGAACTGTGTTTAAATTACTATTATTCTATTATTTGTACTTATGATAATTTCTTTATAATTTGAAAAAAATAACTCATTGAACTATTAATTTTAAATATAATTATTATTTTATTTGTACTTGTGATAATTCCTTATAATTTGAAAAAAATTAATTTATTGAACTAGTAATTTTTAATTACTATTATTCTTTTATTTATTACTTATGATAATTTCCTTATAATTTAGAAAAAAATAACTTATTGAACTAGTAATTTTTTTAATTACTATTATTATTTTATTTGTACTTATGATAATTCATATAATTTAGAAAAAAAATTAACTTATTGAACTAGTAATTTTTAATTACTATTATTCTTTGTTGTACTTATGATAATTTCCTTATAATTTAGAAAAAAAAAACTTATTGAACTAGTAATTTTTTTTAATTACTATTATTATTTTATTTGTACTTGTGATAATTTCCTAATAATTTAGAAAAAGGAGAATTAATTTATTGAACTAGTAATTTTAATTACTATTATTATTTTGTTGTACTTGTGATAATTTCCTTATAATTTAGAAAAATTTATTTATTGAACTAGTAATTTTTAATTACTATTATTATTTTCTTCTTACTTGCAGTAATTTCAACCACTTTAGAAAAAAATTAACTTATTGAACTAGTAATTTTTTAATTACTATTATTCTTTTATTTGTTGCTTATGATAATTTCTTTATAATTTAGAAAAAAATAACTCATTGAACTAGTAATTTTTTAATTACTATTATTATTTTATTTGTACTTGTGATAATTCCTTATAATTTAGAAAAAAATTAACTTATTGAACTAGTAATTTTTAATTACTATTATTCTATTATTTGTACTTATGATAATTTCTTTATAATTTAGAAAAAAAAAATAACTCATTGAACTAGTAATTTTTTAAATACTATTATTATTTTATTTGTACTTATGATAATTTCCTTATAATTTAGAAAAAAAAACTTATTGAACTAGTAATTTTTTTAATTATTATTATTTTATTTGTACTTGTGATAATTTCCTAATAATTTAGAAAAAAATTAATTTATTGAATAGTAATTTTTAATTACTATTATTATTATTGCTGCTATGATAATTCCTTATAATTTAGAAAAAAAATAAACTTATTGAACTAGTAATTTTTAATTACTATTATTCTTTTTATTTGTACTTATGATAATTTCCTTATAATTTAGAAAAAAAAATAACTTATTGAACTAGTAATTTTTTAATTACTATTATTATTTTATTTGTACTTATGATAATTCCTTATAATTTAGAAAAAAAATTAACTTATTGAACTAGTAATTTTTAATTACTATTATTCTTTTTTATTTGTACTTATGATAATTTCCTTATAATTTGAAAAAAAAAACTTATTGAACTAGTAATTTTTTAATTACTATTATTATTTTATTTGTACTTGTGATAATTTCCTAATAATAATTTAGAAAAAATTAATTTGTGAACTAGTAATTTTTAATTAGTATTATTATTTTATTTATTACTTGTATTTTCCTTATAATTTGAAAAAAATTTATTGAACTAGTAATTTTTTAATTACTATTATTATTATTTGTACTTGTGATAATTTAACACTTTATAATTTAGAAAAAAATTAACTTATTGAACTAGTATTTTTAATTACTATTATTCTTTTATTTGTACTTATGATAATTTCTTTATAATTTAGAAAAAAAAATAACTCATTGAACTAGTAATTTTTTAATTACTATTATTATTTATTTGTACTTGTGATAATTCCTTATAATTTAGAAAAAAAAAAAAAAATTAACTTATTGAACTAGTAATTTTTAATTACTATTATTCTTTATTTGTACTTATGATAATTTCTTTATAATTTAGAAAAAAAAATAACTCATTGAACTAGTAATTTTTTAATTACTATTATTATTTTGTTGTACTTGTGATAATTCCTTATAATTTGAAAAATTAACTTATTGAACTAGTAATTTTTAATTACTATTATTCTTACTATTTGTACTTATGATAATTTCCTTATAATTTGAAAAAAAATTTATTTATTGAACTATTAATTTTTTTTAATTACTATTATTATTTTATTTGTACTTATGATAATTCCTTATAATTTAGAAAAAAATTAACTTATTGAACTAGTAATTTTTAATTACTATTATTCTTTTTATTTGTACTTATGATAATTTCCTTATAATTTAGAAAAAAAAACTTATTGAACTAGTAATTTTTTTAATTACTATTATTATTTATTGTACTTGTGATAATTTCCTAATAATTTAGAAAAAAATTAATTTATTGAACTAGTAATTTTTAATTACTATTATTATTTTATTTGTACTTGTGATAATTTCCTTATAATTTAGAAAAAAATTTATTTATTGAACTAGTAATTTTTTAATTACTATTATTATTTTATTTGTACTTGTGATAATTCCTTATAATTTAGAAAAAAATTAACTTATTGAACTAGTAATTTTTAATTACTATTATTCTTTATTTAGTATGATAATTTCTTTATAATTTAGAAAAAAAAATAACTCATTGAACTAGTAATTTTTAATTACTATTATTATTTTATTTGTACTTGTGATAATTCTTATAATTTAGAAAAAAATTAACTTATTGAACTAGTAATTTTTAATTACTATTATTCTATTATTTGTACTTATGATAATTTCTTTATAATTTAGAGAAAAAAAATAACTCATTGAACTAGTAATTTTTTAAATACTATTATTATTTTATTTGTACTTGTGATAATTCCTTATAATTTGAAAAAAATTAATTTATTGAACTAGTAATTTAATTACTATTATTCTTTTTATTTGTACTTATGATAATTTCCTTATAATTTAGAAAAAAATAACTTATTGAACTAGTAATTTTTTTAATTACTAATGTATTGTTTGTTTGTACTTATGATAATTCCTTATAATTTAGAAAAAAAATTAACTTATTGAACTAGTAATTTTTTTTTTAATTACTATTATTCTTTTATTTGTACTTATGATAATTTCCTTATAATTTAGAAAAAAAAAACTTATTGAACTAGTAATTTTTTTAATTACCTTATTATTTATTTTGTACTTGTATAATTTCCTAATAATTTAGAAAAAAATTAATTTATTAGACTAGTAATTTTTAATTACTATTATTATTTTATTTGTACTTGTGATAATTTTCATATAATTTAGAAAAAAATTTATTTATTGAACTAGTAATTTTTTAATTACTATTATTATTTTTATTTGTACTTGTGATAATTCCTTATACTTTAGAAAAAAATTAACTTATTGAACTAGTAATTTTTAAGTATTATTCTTTTGTTGTGCTTATGATAATTTCTTTATAATTTAGAAAAAAAAATAACTCATTGAACTAGTAATTTTTAATTCACTATTATTATTGCTTATGCCATGATAATTCATATAATTTAGAAAAAAATTAACTTATTGAACTAGTATTTTTAATTACTATTATTCTATTATTTGTACTTGTGATAATTTCCTTATAATTTAGAAAAATTTATTTATTGAACTAGTAATTTTTTAATTACTATTATTATTATTGTACTTGTGATAATTCCTTATAATTTAGAAAAAAAATTAACTTATTGAACTAGTAATTTTTAATTACTATATTCTATTTATATACAATCATTTACTGCAAGGTGAAAAAAAAATAACTGTTGAACTAGTAATTTTTTTAATTACTATTATTATTTATTTGTACTTGTGATAATTCCTTATAATTTAGAAAAAAATTATAACTTGTTGAACTAGTAATTTTTAATTACTATTATTCTGTGTTTGTACTTATGATAATTTCTTTATAATTTAAGAAAAAAATAACTCATTTTAGACTAGTAATTTTTTAAATACTATTATTATTTTATTTGTACTTGTGATAATTCCTTATAATTTAGAAAAAAATTAATTTTGATGAACTAGTAATTTTTAATTCACTATTTATTCTTTATTTGTACTTATGATAATTTCCTTATAATTTAGAAAAAAAATAACTTATTGAACTAGTAATTTTTAATTACTATTATTATTTTATTTGTACTTATGATAATTCATATAATTTAGAAAAAAAAATTAACTTATTGAACTAGTAATTTTTAATTACTATTATTCTTTTATTTGTACTTATGATAATTTCCTTATAATTTAGAAAAAAAAAACTTATTGAACTAGTAATTTTTTAATTACTGTATTATTTTATTTGTACTTGTGATAATTTCCTAATAATTTAGAAAAAAATTAATTTATTGAACTAGTAATTTTAATTACTATTATTATTTTATTTGTACTTGTGATAATTTCACTTATAATTTAGAAAAAAATTTATTTATTGAACTAGTAATTTTTTAATTACTATTATTATTGATTTATATCACTGAAAAAATTAACTTATTGAACTAGTAATTTTTAATTACTATTATTCTTGTTATTAACTATGATAATTTCTTTATAATTTAGAAAAAAAATAACTCATTGAACTAGTAATTTTTTTAATTACTATTATTATTTGCTTTATTACTTGTGATAATTCCTTATAATTTAGAAAAAAAAATTAACTTATTGAACTAGTAATTTTTAATTACTATTATTCTATTATTTACTTATGATAATTTCTTTATAATTTGAAAAAAAAATAACTCATTGAACTAGTAATTTTTTAAATACTATTATTATTTTATTGTTACTTGTGATAATTCCTTATATCGTTAGAAAAAAATTAATTTATTGAACTAGTAATTTTAATTACTAGTATTCTTTATTTGTACTTATGAAATAATTTCTTATAATTTAGAAAAAAATTAATTTATTGAACTATTAATTTTTAATTACTATTATTATTTATTTGTACTTGTGATAATTCCTTATAATTTAGAAAAAAATTAACTTATTGAACTAGTAATTTTTAATTACTATTATTCTTTTATTTGTACTTATGATAATTTCCTTATAATTTAAAAAAAAACTTATTGAACTAGTAATTTTTTAATTACTGTTATTATTTATTTTGTACTTGTGATAATTCCTTATAATGCAGAAAAAAAATTAACTTATTGAACTAGTAATTTTTAATTACTATTATTCTTTTATTTCTACTTATGATAATTTCCTTATAATTTAGAAAAAAAAATTTATTGAGCGAGTAATTTTTTAATTACTATTAATATTTTATTTGTACTTATGATAATTTCCTTATAATTTAGAAAAAAAATTAACTTAGTGAACTAGTAATTTTTTAATTACTATTATTATTTTATTTGTACTTGTGATAATTTCCTAATAAATTAGAAAAAAATTAATTTATTGAACTAGTAATTTTTAATTACTATTATTATTTTATTTGTACTTGTGATAATTCCTTATAATTTAGAAAAAAAATTAACTTATTGAACTAGTAATTTTTAATTACTATTATTCTTTTATTTGTACTTATGATAATTTCTTTATAATTTAGAAAAAAAATAACTTATTGAACTAGTAATTTTTTAATTACTATTATTATTTTATTTGTACTTATGATAATTCCTTATAATTTAGAAAAAAATAACTCATTGAACTAGTAATTTTTTAAATACTATTATTATTTTATTTGTACTTGTGATAATTCCTTATAATTTAGAAAAAAAATTAATTTATTGAACTAGTAATTTTTAATTACTATTATTCTTTTATTTGTACTTATGATAATTTCTTTATAATTTAGAAAAAAAAATAACTCATTGAACTAGTAATTTTTTAATTACTATTATTATTTTATTTGTACTTGTGATAATTCCTTATAATTTAGAAAAAAAATTAACTTATTGAACTAGTAATTTTTAATTACTATTATTCTTTTATTTGTACTTATGATAATTTCCTTATAATTTAGAAAAAAAAATAACTTATTGAACTAGTAATTTTTTAATTACTATTATTATTTTATTTGTACTTATGATAATTCCTTATAATTTAGAAAAAAATTAACTTATTGAACTAGTAATTTTTAATTACTATTATTCTTTTATTTGTACTTATGATAATTTCCTTATAATTTAGAAAAAAAAAACTTATTGAACTAGTAATTTTTTAATTACTATTATTATTTTATTTGTACTTGTGATAATTTCCTAATAATTTAGAAAAAAATTAATTTATTGAACTAGTAATTTTTAATTACTATTATTATTTTATTTGTACTTGTGATAATTTCCTTATAATTTAGAAAAAAATTTATTTATTGAACTAGTAATTTTTTAATTACTATTATTATTTTATTTGTACTTGTGATAATTCCTTATAATTTAGAAAAAAAAATTAACTTATTGAACTAGTAATTTTTAATTACTATTATTCTTTTATTTGTGCTTATGATAATTTCTTTATAATTTAGAAAAAAAAATAACTCATTGAACTAGTAATTTTTTAATTACTATTATTATTTTATTTGTACTTGTGATAATTCCTTATAATTTAGAAAAAAAAATTAACTTATTGAAATAGTAATTTTTAATTACTATTATTCTATTATTTGG